>JAQJVL010001782.1:0-145922 GCA_035578905.1 Stictocephala bisonia
CATTCCTAAGAGTACAAACAGCACCTAAAAATTTCCTTTTTCTATAAGAATAACATTGGGTTTGATTTTAGTAAATTAATAACAGCTGTTTTGTAAATAAATAAACATGTTTATTTTTATGTTTGACATTGTACTATTGATACATTAAAAGTTTAATCTTCAGTTAAATGCTGTGGGACTAGTGTGAAGCTAGCGCTCCTAATAGCAAAAGGATACAACACACTTCAATACCGTTGTTCTGAATTGTGTCTTGCAAATAAGTGGAATAATATCAATAAAAAAGGGCCATGACAGATTATTTGACTTTTACTAATAACAGCTGTGGATGTAAATAATACAGAAATACGCACTTCTTGCTCCCATCTCTACAAGCGCTAATGCTGTACTTGTCGCAAACTTTGTTTGTCGCTACTGGTTGTTTTATACTGTGGTTTTAATTCAAATTAAAACAACCTTTCTGATTGGCCGTTATAACAAATGTAAACAAACAACAAAGGAGAAGAACAGAAATGCTTATCTACATGGAGAGGTGATGCAAGCGCAGTTCAACGGACAACACGGTAACTAAGAGATCAGTCACGTAGTGGAGGGGTTAACAGTGGTGGTACTGAGGCTGTCCTCTCCTCCGCTCCTAGTATTATTCCCCTCACACGCAGGCCAAGTGTGTCGGTAACCCTCGCTAGTTGTAACATGCAAAGCTTTCCACACCTACCCCAGTGACATCTATAGCTATGAAGAAACTACCACTAGTGCTATCAATATCTCTAATGAAATTCTTATTTCAAACGTCTGTCTCAGTGTAAAATCTATTGCTCAAAATAATTGTATCCCATAGAAAACTGATTGTGGTGCTATGTTATTGTTCACAATTCTCCTACAGGAGCTGATGTAAACCTCATCTCTCCTGTACTCTCCATCTCCTGGACAATGCTATACACATTGATCTATTGTTACTGAGCTAAGACCTTAATTTTTCACTTGACTGCTATACACTTTGATCTATTGTTACTGAGCTAAAATTTCATATTTCACTTGACTGCTATACACTTTGATATATTGTTACTGAGCTAAAACACTTTGATTTATTACTACTGAGCTACAACGTAACATTCCACTTGACTGCTCTACACTTCGGTCTGCTACTACTGTGCTAAAACCTCACATTTCAGGTGACTAATATATGCTTTAGAGTTGTGCCGAAATTGCCGGAGCTCCTACTTCAACTCCAACAGTTGTTTGTCGTTGCTATTGGCTGCCGGGCTTTGTTCTCTTGGAGCTGGGAATTCCCAGTCACACCCTAAACCAGCTCCACCCCCAACCTGCTCAATTGTCTCTGTAGATTAAAGTAATAGTCACTAGTCAGTGAGTCATCACAACTCTTTGTCCTACTCCAGTCCAGCCAGATCAGTTGTCTTTAGTAACTTGACGAGGAGTTGTTACACTGCGTTTAGTGTAATTATAACTTTATTTAACATCTAAGTTTAATTTAATTATATCATTTGTGACTTCTATTTTAATTGAGTGTTGTGTGAGTTTGTAGTTATAATTTTAGTGATAATTTATTGTTAATCATGAGTAAACGGATGAAAAGATGTATTTGGAGTTATTTTACAAGGACAGCTGAAAAAGCCTATTGGGATATATGTAAGGTTAGTTTTATCCTATAATACTTCTGTCACCAATTTAAAAAGACATATTGAATGGAAGCACACAACAGTGGCAATACTAGAAGGAATTGATTCTCTCTTCAAATCTTTTATTGCTAGAACATAACAATGTATAGCAATCGTCTAAAATTAGTTCTAAAATTTTAACAATCACGCCACATCAAAACCCCATTTGAACATACAGAATTTCCACTCACACCACATTTGTACTGCCAATGTAACCAATTCCAGCGCTGGACGTCAGTCTTCTAATTAAGCGTCACCCAGTCGTGTGCCATGAACTCGTCAACACTGTAAAATGCTTGCGATGCTAAAAAGCGTTTCAAACGAGTTTTTAACGCCTTGGGCGTCGGGGCACTTTTTATTGAATTGGGCAAATTGTTAATGAAACGAACCCCTGCTTGTGAGGGCAGGTGCTCATAAACCCCCGTCCTGTGTCTCCCAGTTTGGTAGGTATTCCTGCCTCGTGTGTCATATGTGTGTATGTCCTGACCGCTGGTCATAGCACATTTAGACACACAGAATAAGGTTGTCTCTAAAATGTAGACATGGCAGGGTCAACAGTTGCAACTCCTTGAATGCTTCCTTGCAAGATTCTCTGAACTTCAACAGAGCGATTATGTGAATCGTTTGCTTTTGCAATTTGAACGCTCTGAGAAAACTGGCCGTTTGAGCTGGCTCCCCACAATACCAAACGTAGGTAAGGTGGGGGTAAATTAAGCTGTTAATTACGCCGTCATCAGCACCTGAGTTGGGCAGTATTTGGCTAAGGACCTCAAAACATATATTCCTGTGGAAAGTTTTGAGCATACATGGTCTATGTGAACATTCCAAGTCAATCCCCTATACAGGAATATACCTAAGAATTTGGAACAGTTGACGACATCCTGCAGGGTATCATCCAATATGACGGTTGGCCCGTCATTGTGGAGTTCCTGATCGCATGCGCGAAATTCAGACGTTTTGATTTTGAAGAGTTTGTCTTTCAGATTGAGGCTGTTGAAATGCTGAGACACAATAGTTGGTGTCAGACAAACGTTCATGTGTTCCAGGTTTACTCTCGATTTGTTGTTGAAAACAAAAGCTGTTGTGTCATTCAGCATACTGTACAAGTTTGCCGTAACGTAGTGATGACCCAATATCATTAACATAGACCAGAAAGAGAACCGGACTAAGTATTGATCCCTGAGGGACCCCATACCTTAGATGAATTAGTTTAGAGAATTTATTTGACATTTGGAGAACTTGTTTTCTGTGGTTCAGAAAAGATCTAAGCCACTGGAGCCTCTGATGCCATGAGATTCCAGTTTGTCAAGCAGTTTAGCATGGTCAACACAGTCAAATGCTTTAGATAAGTCGAGAAAAACACTCTTAATGTGGAATTTCGACTTTCTAGTCCCTCCACAACCAGATCGACTAGACTCACGACAGCGTCAATTGTCGATTTACCCTTTCTGAAGAAAAATTGATCTTCAGAAAGCAGGTTGTGTTTGTTTTTAAAAACTGAAGCATTCTTACCAAAAAAGACTTTTTCGAATAATTTACTTAGAACTGGCAAAATTGAGACAGGTCTATAGTTGTTTGTAGAGTGGGGATCGTCTTTCTTGAAAATTGGATTTACTTTTGCGATTTTTAGGAGTGAGGGAAAAAACTCCTTCTTCAAAAGACAAGTTGATTATTTGAGATAATGGTCTCACAATATGCTTTGAACATTTTTTAATAAGCCATACAGACATCATGTTAATATTGTTTGTTTTTTTTGGCTGGGAGCTGCTGGATGATTTTTTTCGAGCTCTTCCTCAAATACAGGAGCCAGTGCCAATGAAGTTACTGGACTCTGGATGCGTGGGGGATTTACTTTAGGGGGGATGAACAAAGAGATTGCTCACAAGCAACCAACGCGAAAAATCGGTTTGAACTCGTTCGTAACCTCAGCCGCATTTTCCACAAGCCTATCACCGATTTTTATTTTTATTTGTTTTTGTACCTTATTTTTATTGTTAATGATTTCCAAAACAGTTTTAGAAACATTTTTGGATGAGATTATTGATTTGGAGACATCATACGCTTTAGCAGCTTGAATAAAATTTTTGTAAATTTTTTTATAGTTCCGGAAAAAAAATTTTTAAACCTTCGTTTGAAGTTGTTTTCTGAATTTCGGAGAAAAATTTGAGTTTTTCTCTCGAGGACTAAGATTCTTTTGTGATCCATTTATTGTTCGCCTTTTTGGGGCGAACTCTCGATTGTTTTTGTAGGACAGCACGTATTAAGATAGTAATTGAGGCGGTCTGAGACAAATCTAAATTGTTTGTTCTACACATTGAGTTGAATTTAATACATCCCATGTTTCTCTGGAAAGACAAGAGTTGAGGAGAGCTATGTTTCCTGGCCTTGTGTCTCTTATAGTTTTTGTAATTTTTGGCTTCCTTACAATTTGTACTCCACTAATAATAGCCTCTTGGCCGTAGTGGTCCGAAATGGCTGTATTGACCACAGAAAACTGCGACACTTGGAAGGTTTGTGACGACGTTATCGATTGCTGACTGTGTTGTAACCGTAACTCTGGTTGGTGTTCGTTTTGACTGACAACCTGAGTCCAAACGACCCTTAACAAATCGAATAACCGTTTTGTAGATGGGATGATTGATGTTAAGTGCATCAATGTTAAAATCATCCATTGGACAGTTGTCGGCAATAAGCTGTTGGCAAGTTTGAAATTTTGAATTTGGGAACGTTCAATGTTTTCGTTGTTGAAACCGCTTTCAGTAACTACAAGTACGTCTGTTTGTAGCTCCTCACACATGAGTTGAATTTCGTCCAGTTTGTGCACCAATTTGCATATTTTGGTGGAAGCAGTCGTATTGAATCTAGATTGCAAAATTTGGAGTTTGTTTGTTTTCCGTCAGTCATTTTAATTCGTCGCTGGTGAGTGAGGTCCCTAAAAAACTTGGTATTATGACTTTTTGCATAAGTTGGCTGAGCAATTGGCCTGCTGGTCACTGCTTCGGCGTAGCTGTCGTGGTGTTGCCTAGTGAAATGCCGATGGAACATCCGGAGATGTGTCTTCTGCTGTCCCGATGCGACAGCAGCCTGCAGGTACCAGGGGTAATCCTTTGGGAGTAGTGGCAGGAACTGTGACTAGCTGGAGGCGGATATGTCCTGTTTCATCTTCAACAGGCTCCTTACCAGCAGGTCAGCAAGTATCTTTTTGCCCGGCATACGGAGGTGCATGCCATGACGGGTGAACTAGCGTCCTTCCGATGGCGTTGAAATCTAGAAGCTCAACTTCTTCGTATCTGATGCACAGCTCTTCAATGAAGGAGTTGGTGAGGGCTGTCTGCTGATTCATCGGGTGGTCTGCAGGTAAGTCATGGCGATGAGGCACAGTCGTAACAAATTAACTGAGCTGCGTCTTTGGGTGATGATGCGCTGTGCCATAGAGTTTATATATATTCTCTGGTGTCGCCGGCTGCAATGTCATAAGCGCCCGCAATGAAGACGCTACAGCTGTTTGGATGTGTTGGATCACTGAACGTAATGTCCGGCAGCTGGCCCCTGGTTTACAAATGCCACTCACTCACTCGTTTTGATGCACTCGCTGCTGCACCAGACGCGCGAGGTGTCGGGGCAATGACTATCTCCCACGATATCAATCACCTGGAAGTTCAGTGTTTTGGAGACTCTTTCAGGTAGTTCCCGTTTTTTTTCATTGTTATTGTTTTTCTAGGAGCATATTGTTGTGACCAGTTATTAAAATAATGGTTTGTTGAATATGAGGGATGTTCTTTTCTGTTTTTGCGGATCGGATATTTTGGTGTTTTTTACGGGTTCTTTTTTTTCTTATTTTTTCCTTCCTTCCATTGTTGGTCCTCAATAGGTTCTGCGCGTTTACGAACAATTTTTTAGCTGCAGCTTCATGAGCTGATTTTCGGCCTCAAGTACTTCTATTGATGTTCTGAGGCGGTCTACAAGCTCAAGATCTTCAGCTGAAGACTCAGTGGGTTACGCCGGCAGAGTGCACTGCACACTCGAGTCTGTAACGGTGGGCGCAGCATTCTCTGATGTGTTGAGGGGCGGGTCGCTCTGAACACGCAGTCCACCGTCGTGGAATGGGCGGATTTATCGACGCGGTTTGGGTTGTGATGAGTTGGTCACTGGAAATATTTCCTCAGTGAACTCCAACAAGCGAGTATCCGATTCAATGGTATGATTTAGCAGCTTCTGGTACTCGTTTTTCAGGTTCTCGATCTTTTGTTTTAAGCGTGTGACCTCTGTAGCCTGTTCTCCAGAAGGGATGAACGTTGATGCGGTGGGTTGTAGAGGATCTGGGCTGGGTGTAGAGCAAGTTGGTGGTGGCGTGACGGGAACAGGTGGCGAACTAGGCGTGGGTGCTCGGAGTGATGTGGATGGTGTATGAGGTGCTGGTGACGGAGGCGTCTTAACATTAGGGGATGATCTCCAGTGTGTTTGATGTTAGTTAAACTAACTGAGGTAAGTTGAGCATCACTCTTGATATCTGCGCCACATGTTCACCAAGGCAGCACCAAGAAATATCATCACCTGATTTCAAAGTTCTGTAGTGTCTGTATTTGTAGTTGTTAAAAAATGATGCAAGGTTTTCCCTTTGTGGATTCCTCAATTGTAAAAACTCTTTTTCAACCAGTCAATTGTTTAGAATTTTACAAATTATATAACAATTGAATAAAAACTCTCAAAACAAAATAACAGACACAAATATAAAATCAGACACTTAAATAAATAACAGACACAAATTAATTTCCTTGTTTTTCCAAAAAGAATTTCTCAAACAATTATGTTTCTATATAGTACAAACCTAAAAAACACATAACTATAATCAGGTATCTGTACCTTAGGTAGTAAGAAGAATGAGTTTTGGTTTGGTTTTCCTACTTCTATGTTTATTTAATTTATTGATTAACAAACAAGTAAAAATAACCGATTGCAAAGTGCCTATCCTCTTTGAAATGAACATAACATACTATTGAACTTACCTCTTCTTTTAATGTGGGTTTCTGTTCCCAAGAATCCACCCATACTTCCTCCGAATGTTTATCAACGGTGTCCTTGTCCTCATCATTAGTGGATATCTAGAAATAAATTAAAATCCTTAAAAGAGAATATTTCCACAGATAGCTTTACAGGATTCATTCTATGTACAGCTATCTGTACATAGAATGAACGCTGCAAACAATACGTATATTGATTAATCTAAAAATAATCACGTATAGTGTACGATTTCCTTAACTCATGATACATTTTAATTGGTATTTATAAGCCTATAATTTTAATGTCCAAATCAAATTATTATTTTATCCAACTCTTTGAAGAACAATTGGCAATATGATAAATGTGTATATCTTCTGTATATTAACTGATATAATTCCAATAAATTTGGATTGTTTAAGATAACAAATGATTTACAAATGCAGTTCAATGTATATTTTATTTTTTTATATCTAGTGACAAGGGACTAAAAAGAATCATCATGACTGTTACCTCAATGTATATAATCGAGGTCATTATTTATGCTTCAGAACAAAACCTATTAAGAAATGAAGAGGTGCATGCATATCAAACTAGAGGAGCTCAGACATATCACCTTCCAGCCCACAGAACCACTATCTACACCAAAAAGCCATCGTATGCTGGAGCCAAGCTCTTTAACACACTTCCCAAGGACATTAAAAATAGTAATCTGAAGACACTGAAAAGACAACTACATGACTGGCTAGTGGAGAAATCAATCTACAGCATGGAAGAATTCTATAGTACGCTTGACCTTTAATTTTTGAAATTTTCTTTAAATTTCCTGCACTTGAATATGTAACCAATTACATTTTTGTTGTTGTTGTTTTCATGTTATATTTTGTGATAAATATTCTGTTCTCAATGATCATGAATAAAGATTTCTGTATTCTGTATGACTTAAAAAGAAGCTATCTGCTGGGTATGATGAGGTCATTAAGACAATTATCTATTACGCTTGTGATGAAATATTAAAACCTTTAACATATATAATAAATTCTCCTTTTCTTAACTAGAATATTTCCAGATATACTAATTGAAAATCACAAAAATTGTTCGGAAATTCAATGAACATGAGTTATTATCGACTAATGGCACTACTATCCTGTATTTCAAAAATATACGAGAAAGCATTGTATAGTCAAATAATTTATTTTTTCGAAAGTAATAAGCTTTTAGAAGAAAAAACAACATGGTTTTTTACCAAATAGATTAGTAATAAGTGCTGTAACACAATTTATTGAATCGCTCATAAATTTCCAATGAAAAATGAAAAAAAAAAAAACATTAGAAATCTTTTTAAAACTTGATTCAACAGCAATCCATTAGTGTTCACCATGGAAAACTACTTAAAAAACTAACTTATAGAAATTCAAAACAATATTATAAATTGGTTTAGAGATAATCTATTTATAGAAAACAGTTTGTTAAAATCCCTTATTAAGATAACAAAACATTTTTTTGTAAGCAATTCATCACTATTGTCTGGGGATTGTAATATTGGAATAGTTATTTTATGTGATCGTAAAACTATGAACTTTTCCAACTTAATTATTTAAAACGTATTAATTAAATTTAAAACTAAGTACTGTTCCAAGCCTTCATGCACCATTCATCTTGAATTTTTAGATAATACTGTATAAGTCAATTTGATAGACTGCTTGATAAATAAGTCTTTACCAGGATGTTTTACTGACCATATATCTCACATGCTGGAGGTTTATTGTAATGAATGTTGCCTCAAGTCTCTAAATAGTAATATTAGCATCAATAATTGAGTAGAATTTAAATTTTTAAACACTTACACATGATAAAAAATACAAGATTAATTGTACAATATTCTATAGTCAACATAAATTACTTGATAGGCATTTGTTTTAAATAATGAACACAATGTCACTACACTAGCGACATTCTTACCTTCATATTTGTGTCCATCTTTAGATTATTTCCAATAATGCTAATTAAATAGAATCTGCTCACTGGTAATGTTTGTCACCTGTTTAACAAAAACAATAAGTATTTTTAACAATGAAAACGAAAACAAATCTGATTCCTCTTTTTTCTACAACAATTATTTATGATATAAACTCGCAAATTTTACTTTTGCAGAAAACCCGACATCAGTTGTAACAAAGAATAAACAGATACAGACCCCACGTAATGTTACAATTTTTTTTTAAATATATTATTCTTAAGACGCCGATGTCAAGATATGGGCGAATACAGATTTCGAATGAGTGTGATAAGTGTAGATGAATGAATGTAGTCATTGTTACTATCTGAGTTCGACTTAGCTCATAAAGGACTATTTATTAATATCCCAATAACCAGGGCAATTAATTAGTTCAGTTTAATTAAGGAGTACCTCATGGATTAGTACTGGGACAAAGTACATGCATTTTATTAATTAACGACTTTTCAATTAGCTTCAAGTCAGCTCTAATTCAAAACTGTAGTACCAGCTGCATCATATATGCTGACGATACAACAATCCTTTTAAGATATGACTCATCTCGGGAACTATACAACAACTCTATTGCGTCTCTATAAAATGCCATAGTCTACAGTTGAACAAAACGATCCAGCAAATAAACCCTGACAAGACAACACAAATACTTTTCAGCAGGAAAAAAGTCTTGCCCACTAGTAACTACATCATATCAGTGGCTGATCAGACTACCTTTCTAGGAATAACCCTAGATAACCGACTCACATGGACAGAACACGTAAACAACATCTGCAATAAAATCAGCACAGGTGTCTAAATTGTTAAACACATAAAATGGGTTAGCATTCTGGTAAGCAACAAAAATTACTTACGGTACTATGCTCTGATAGAATCACACATCAGACATGGCCTTATAATCTTTGGAGGTACCTAAGGAAATCTCAAGAGGGTGCTTATTCTACAAAACAAGGCAATTAGGACCATGGCAAACCTGGAGTGTACACAAAGCTGTCGACAAGACTACCATGACCCTAGACGAGTTTTCACAGTACCTGTCCTCTACTACTATGAAGCCATCTTACATGTTGATAAACAACACTTGCAGACTCACACAGACCTTCACAACTATCCAACAAGCCACGCCTCCAGTCTCACCCTACCCCAACATAGAATATGAGAAAAAATCCATATTATAGGGCGTAAGCTGAAAACCTCTTTCCACAACACATCCCGAATCTGACTGGCTATAGACTGAAGAACTCCTTTCAAGATTTCTCTCTAGAGAACCCATTATACACTGAAGAAGAGTTCCTGAAAGCCATAAACGACAGAACTCATTGACTTTCTCAATTGTTATTTGGCGAATTACTGTCCTTAATGCCCACGTAATGAAGAAAATTAAAAAATGTAAATATTATTGTAAATTTTAAGAAATAATATTTCAGCACACACCATACTAGCATAAATATTTTTGCAGTGAAAGTGTTAAGCTTCAAGAATTTCTTTGAAAACAGAAACTGTCAATAGGCAAATGAATTCAAGTAGGACCTATATATGACTAGGCCAATGTATTCCGTTAGCCACTGATATGTTGGGGATTTAGCCTGTGTATAGTACTTGCACCCACACAATTGCCCTGAAGGGGTCTACATTCCCAGGTATATGTCTATGTTATTACTTTACATCACATGCTTGATTACATATTTCGGTTATCTTGGCACTACCGGTATTTAAAATCTTAAACTACGTCTTAAGGCTCGTTCACACATGGTGATTTACTTGCCGCTACTAAGTAGCGGCTATTTTGCGCTAGCAATTTAGTCACCACCTTTTACGGTCACGCATGGTGAGTAGTAGGCTAGTCAGCGAGTGTCGGAGGTCAAAAGGTGAAGTATGTTAAATAGTGTTAAGACTGTCATCTCCTGGGTATTACACGGGAGAAGTTAAGGAGGCTGTTGTTCCTCGAAGTTTAGGAACTTTGTCAAGATCTACTAACGGCTATGAAAAAGAAGTTCGTGGACAGATAGAAAGAAGGAGTAAACTAGGTGCTTCAAGTACATTAATAAAAGAACAAGCCAGCAAGGACCCTAAATCTTACTACAATAATATGCGATTGTCTTTGCCAAAGTTAGAAGAACTCCTATATTTAATAACACCACTAATAAAGAAACAGGACAGGCTACGTTCTGGAAGGAAGCAATTTCACCCTGAACTAAAATTGAAATTACGTTGAGATACATAGCTAGTGACGACAGTCTCAAGTTGGTACAATACGGTACTAATTTAGAGTCCCTCACAATACCTTGAGCTAATTTTTGTAAATATACTTGGTTCACCCTAGCATCACTCTTCTTAACTTTGTTTAGTTCATTCATATATGCATCACGAAGGTTCTTCATTTTTATCTTCAATATGTCTTTCGTAGATGACAAACCAGAAAGTTCATGTTGGAGGTTTGCAAATGCCACCTTTTTAGGCATCGCATTTTAGGTAAT
Organism: Stictocephala bisonia; assembly: GCA_035578905.1. Classification (NCBI taxonomy): domain Eukaryota; kingdom Metazoa; phylum Arthropoda; class Insecta; order Hemiptera; family Membracidae; genus Stictocephala; species Stictocephala bisonia. The sequence goes on from JAQJVL010001782.1 coordinate 11,160, forward strand.
CTGGCGATTTCAAATCCCAAAAACACTGATACTTTCTTTATATATTTAGGAATGTAACTATTTGCTCACTGTCCCATTTCTAATTGTCCACCATAGTTTAGTAGTAATACAATCTTATGAAACAAAACACGGGACCAGCAAATTTCACCAAACAACCACGAGAGGGTGGTGTGCTACTGCTACTAGACTCGCTGACTGTCTCATATATGGCAACTTCACTCTGGCGACTAGATCAGCTGACTCTCAAGGTCAGATATCGGCGAGTGGTTGCTTCAAAAGTTGGACATGTCCAACGTCTCTGACAACAACGATTTTACCCGCCGGCTAATGCTAGTCGCCCCTACTATGTAACACTTGGTGAGCAAATTTGCCATGTGTGACACAGCCTTTTTTTACAGTTTATTTTTGAAAAAATAAATTTCAATGTTCATATATGGTAGCCTACAGTGGAGTTTCTACATTGATCATACTATTAGCATTTTTAATAAAGAAAAAGCTTAACCCTCCAACTGATGCTATCGCTCTGTGCAATACATTCAATTTTTCATAATTTCTGAGAAACGTAATGCTCAAAAATCGCAAACTTTGATCAGTAATGGAGAGAATAGATTCTCTTTCCACTTGTGTAATTTGAAGTACTATTCAGAAGGCTGTAGACCTGTGTGAGAGAAATATCAATCAGATTTTTATTTCTTTGAGCGTACATCATACCACTATGTAGAATAAAATTAATTATAATAAAAAATAATCATGCACTAGTGAACTGACACGGCTACTCATTCACAACGCAGTATTGTTTGGATGTGTTATTTTCATTATAAATATATGTTATAGGTTATCGTTGATACAGTGTTTAATTGTTTATTTGGTAATTATGCACATTCTTGCCACCTCTGAAATACGATTTCATGTTAATAAAGTGGTGAAAAATGAGTTTATTGCTCTTGAGGAGTTTGATTTCATCCGCGGAAAACTCGTTTTTTACCGAAAATCGAAAAACTAGATTTTTATCTAATAATGAAAAAACCAACTTTTTTAAAAATCGGTATTTTTCGACAAATTTTTTTTTCATTTCTCGTGTTTTTTTATGCTGAACACAAATATATAACTGGTTTTGTAGTAAAATTATTTTTCTGCTCGAAATATGCATTTTTGTTGACATAACCAAACATAACCTAACTTATCCTAATTGTCTATTTTCTCAACAAAAATTCGTAATTTGCGTTAAATTCGGGCGTTTGGCCTCCGTGACGGCCTGCCGGCCGTCACTCCGGCGAAAGAGAATATATGAGAATTCGGTTTTTGTGATTAAATAGTTGTTGTATATAATGATCGCGTAATGGCCGCTAATCGCGATCAGCCGCGACAGTAGTTTTTCCGTTATTTCTCGAGAAATATTTGTGTAATAGACCAAAATAGTTTTCAAATTTGTATTTCAGCGCAAAAAAACACATCAAAATAAAAAAAAGATGATTAAAATACCATTTTAATTAATGGAGAATATGACAAAAAAACTAAATTTGTGACATTGGTTTTTTTCGAGATTTTTCGGTAAAAATACTTATTTCCGCGGAATAGAAAAGCATATCTCGTGAAAAGTACAGCCAATTTCTAGACCCATTTTCAAGCAAAATGTTCCAAATTTGTTTGGTGGCAAGAAAGTGCATAATTACCGTTTAGGTATTTAGCTTTTATCTGGAGTGAGACTTAGTATATGTAGGTTTAGAGTGCCTATTGAAACATTGATTAGATGATAGAGTTAGTGGAAAGCGACGCTGCTGAGCGATATTGAAGGTTTGTAAATATATCAAAATTTTTTTTATGTTGCAGTTTTTTAATTCTAATTACCCCCCCCACTTGCCTATTTAGTCATTTGTTTCTCATGATACTTTTACCATAACAAGTAACATTTAAGGCATTATTTTTTTCTCAAGCAATGTGTAAATGCAATTGGGCCTAGTGCCTGATTAAACAAAATTTGTCTTGTATGCACAATGTTTGGGTTTTCAGCTTTTATGTGTTTATATTTATTTACTTATTTATTTTCTAAAAATGCAAGTGTTTGATATGATTTTATTCACATTAAAATTTAGAAAATGTTTGTATCTTGGACATTTTTTACCTACATTGTGTGACTATCATAGTGCTCAAAAGCACAAAACAAAATTCAGTTAGACTTTAATGAAGACTGGATTTTTTTTAAATACTGGCATATTTGTACATTTTCTATTACCATTATAGACTACACTTTTGTGAACATTTTATATACAGTAGGGCCCTACGGGTATTTGAAATCTTTTGTGTATATATTATTTTTTTGAATATTATAAAAGCTTAATGCCTAAAATTGCCATACCACTGAAAATTGGTTTAATCTCATTTGAGGTTTAAAAAGAAAAAATTAAGTTGAACACTGATAATGAGATCCAAGCCCAAAAAATGAAGGTAAGTGTTTATTTTAGGGGTATAAAATTCGGTGAGTTGAAAATAAATGTAGAAAATTTTATTTACCATAAAGGTACACTTTACATTTTTCATAGATCAATATCCAATAAACCAAACAAAATGCTAATTAAAAAATAACTTTCATGCAGAGATTTATCAACTCAAAACATTACAAAAACACCCGGAAACGAACCCCAACCCCAAACAGTTTGGGAAACTGAAATGAAACAAACTGAAATTTTGAAAACTTTCCCCCTTCTTTAAATTACGGCACTTTTAAAAATTTAACTAGGTTTAAGGTGGGTTAGGTTTTTAAATCGCTGAGTTTATAAGTAGCAAATTTTTTAATTTTTTTATGAATAAAATTAGGAAATTTTTATTCTTTTACGCTCGGTTTTTTTAAAGGTTTAATTGAGTTAAAAGTTTATTTTTTGTTATTAATTGCAATATTAATGATATTGAATAGGTACCTATTTTGTGTTGATTTTACCCAGTTATTGTTAAAATAACGAAGGGGTCTTTGTTTAAACCTAAATGCATAACCAAAAAACAATAATGGCTCAGTCAGTGTTTATTTTTCCCTTCCCCAATCCTTTGTCAACAAGCCTAAATCATGTGATTTAACGTCCAACACACAGAATCAATGAAAACATTGATCAAGATTTCTTAAGACCACCAAAAGAAAAACAAGTCCCAAAAATTGTATCAATCTACAGCCTAAATGTATGTCCCTTTAAAACTAATCAGCTGTGTGATCAAAAAAAATTTAAAACAACTAATCAGACCACAACTATTGCTAATTAATCAGGGCCGTAGACAGACCGGTTTTCTCGGCCATTTGTCCGGGGGCCCGGCCCATAAATTGTTACAGGGGCCCGGGAAAAAATTTAAATTTTTCCCTTTAGCCTTGAGAAAACGATGGAAATTTATGCCTAATTCCTTTTTTATGTCTAACGTTTTGGAACATCAAGCAATTGCAAAGCACACCAAAAAACTGTTAATTATATTATCATATCATTCCAAAAACAAAATCGTGAACGGGTGGAACGCAACAATTTAAAAAGAACAGCAACGGTTGTGCGTGACAGCGCGAGTTTTTTGGTTCTCGGATGGGTGTGTGAGCCAGCTGATTTCACGGGGGGGGCTTGCCCCTGCGTATCTCACGTGACCGTCCGTGGTTGCAGTGGTTTGGCATGAGTGAGCGTCTGCATTGTGTTTCGGGTGTTGTACCCGTAAATTATAATCGTTCACTATTCAGTAGTATTTAGGATTTCGCATCCATTTTTATTCGTGAAGTGCTTAAAAGACCTTAAAGTCGTCCCCGTGTGAATACAAATTCCCCTTTAGTGCTTATAAACAAAAGTAGGGCACAAAGAAAGAAGAGAAAAAGAAGCTCGGGTTGGAGGCTTGAAAAGGCCAAACGTCTCAAAAACGATTTTAAAAAATTTTTGATAGTGTGTGATGGAATGTTTGTTGTTTGCGGATCGGCAACAGCCCGACGTTCCCAAACCCAGCATCAAGTCAATCGAGCCAACAATCGCATTAGTGTAGTGAGTGTGATGAAAGTGAAAAAAGCGGGCTAAAACGTGTCTGAGCCTTAGTTAAACCCACCTCTAAAATTTCTGAAAATTTCAGATTTTGAAGCCCCTCTAGTTTACATCTACCCAACAGAAACCATTAATTACAATACCATGATAACCAAAATATGTATGGGGGCGTCCGACCCCTGCTTGCATTGGAGTAATTTCCCGACATGGAATTTGGGGTGATGCTGAAAAAAAACTTACATTCTCTTCCTCTTCCAAATGTGTTTGCCATAATGACAAAAATTTACAGATAAATACTTTGACGTTGGGTCACCTTTTTTTAACTTTCGATTGACTTTAAAAAAAAAAAACCGAAAAACTTCCTTCAATTTTTTCCAAAAGATTCTGGGGGCTTTAAATGCCTACAACTTTTTTTTTTTTTAAAAAGCTAGTAACGGTGAATGTGTTTACGAGTTGGGTTAGTCTGGAGCAAAACAAAGGCAGCTTTTTCTTTTTTGCCTTGAAAAATCTTTAGTCCTCTTTGTAAGGTATCAATGTGGCCACAGCTAAGGGTGGTCTGCTTCTCAAAATTTGGGGAGAAAATGCAGCAAGGGTCCCGGAAATGAGAGAAGTAAAAATATAAATCGTTACCTTCAGTGGAAAAATGTAAAACGTTGAAACACCAGAAGGAAAAATCTTTGAGTGTTTCTTCTAAGTCAAACTTTTAAAACATGCCCAAAAGAAGTGTGGCGGGGCCCCCTTTTTCGTCGATTTTGGTCACTTTGCCCTTGCTGAGGGGGGGATTGTTTTAGAGGTCACCAAAAAAAATTTTGCGACTGTGCAAAGGGGAAAATTTTTGGCACCCTTGAACTCGGGGCAAAATATCCCCCACTCCTTAAGGAGCATTTACGAAATGTACGTCGTCTAAAAGGACAGGAAAGGATCCAAGTTGTTTTCTATAAACCGGAGTTTTTAAAAACGAGTTTTTTGAAGTTTGTGGGTCTATTGTTGACGCCCATTTTGAAAGGCGTAAAGAGCTAATACTTTGCACTTATTGTTGATCCCACACCAGATCGTTATTGAAAAAACAGCATTCTTGACCGTTTGTTCACCATTCCAGCATTCGAGCTCTCTCGATAGTGACAAATCAAAAAAAGTAAATTTGAATCGGGATCGCAGAACAATTTAAATTCAAAAACTTTTGATAGTTTTGTAGATGTTCAAGAAAACAGGAGAAGTATCTATGATCTGATTGCCATCTTTAAGTTAAACCCCCCTTTTCTAGTGTAGAGGCCGGGGCTATGTAAGGTAGAACATGAGGGGGACTATAAAGGGTGTGCAAGCAAGGATTTTGGTTGATAACGATCTCGCATTTACCCCGCTTTTGTGGTCCATTCACTAAATCTTTGTGGGGAACAGGCTGCAGCAAGTTGTCGTGAGGCCGATCATTTTTTGGAGTCGTACAAAAATGTACTTTGTTTCTTTCCCCGCCCTCAAAGATGGGAAACCCTTCGGAAAAACCGGTGTTCCTTGCACTCTACGTCAAAATGGTGGTCGGAAAAATTTAAAAGCAGCACATCCCCCAAGTTTGGTCAAAGCTTTAGATGATGTTTGCTCTTGAATTTTCGCGAGAACGTCGAGAATCGAAGGTTAAAAACCCAAACAAAAATACTGTTTACTCCTGTCTCCATATTTTTTAAAGATACTAAAGGCAATCGATTTGGAAAAACCGAGTAATTCAAAGCCGGGACAATCATTTCATTACCCTGTGAAAATTTGGGAAACTTGGCTGCGAGCCCCAAAGTCTGCGTATAAAGGGATGGGATAAGATTTAAACAGTAAGGTCGTTTCAAAAACATTGGTTTGGGCAAAAAAATGAAAAAGGAACCCAAGAGGTAAAGAAAAAAAAAAGAAGATAGACAAAGACGACATCGAAAAGAAACGGCCAGAGGAAAGAGTTGCGGTTCAAAATAGTGTTTAAAAATGTATTTGGACAAAGTGATTGTGACCTAAATGTGAGATTTAAATTTTGAAGACAATTAACGTTTTTTCTCGGCCCTTTGGGAATTCAAATCTGAAAAAGGAAAAAATACAAAAATAAACCCAAAAATTTGTTGAAGATAAAAAAACTGATTTGCAAGAAGAGTTAGAGATAAACTAAACCACTAACATTATTTATCTGCAAATTTTGGCAAGAAAAATTAAACCCTTTAAAACTTTTAAAAATCCTTATCCCATGCAATTTTTTAAACACTTTTCCCACTTTTTGGGATCGCATCCGCCTTTTTCTGACATACAGCAACGTTGCAGTGCGAGAGGTCATTTTTTCGTTGAAAAGGGGGGGAAAAAACGTAATGCGATCAACAAGCAAAAACCCCGATGACAACCCTGGTATTTGGCGTAGAGGGTCAACTTGCCAGGCTATGAACATGGATGATGCCATTAACGACTTCGGCAGGAAAGCTAGGAAAGAAAAACCCTTACACTTAAATAACTTAATAAAACATAAACGTAATTTAAATTAAAAAAAAAACAAAAATCAGTCATTTTTTAATTTGTTTGTATCTTAGATTGCAGAGTTAGTGAATATACTTTCTTTTTTAAATTTAAAATGAATTCATATCAAATTTGTCTCATAGTAAAATAATTAAGGTGTTTTTAATTTTTATTTGTATTCAAAAATCAAGTATTTGAAAATTTTTTTGAGTATTTTACCAGTCATGGTTTTGAACAGTTCATTGATAAACCCAAGAATTACTAATTTGTTGAGACTTGTATCGATTTAAAAAAACTTTTAAAAAGATTTTTAATTAAAAATACCTGGTGTTTTTCAAAATAAGATGTAATCAACGTGAATAAACAAAATATTTAAATTTTTTAATTGTAGAGGTTTCTTTTTTAAAAACGTTCTGAAATTTCATGATTTAAATTGTATCGGAAAAAAACTGAAACTGTGTATTATAGAAAGGTGAACATATCTTATTTTGGGCATGTCCTAGCGTTAAACAAACATGGAAAAAATATACTACGTGCTTACAATAAATTTGGAAGTTGTTTAAAACTTTTTATTTTTTAAATAATTTTTGCAATAAAACATTTAATGGGTCTTTTTTTTGCTTTATACTTCCGATTCAGTCGTATACAATGTTGGGGGGAAAATTTTTTTAAAATAATATTGAAAATTGAGTGTTATTAAAATTACTTTTTTGAAAAAATTTGCAGAAAAAAAAGAAGGGGGAGCCCCTTTTCCTTTGTTTAGAAATGAAATATTTTACCATTACAAATCTTTATTTTTTTAAAGTTTTAAAAATTTGTTCCCAAAAGAAGTGGTAATAGGGTTAAAAATTTATTTATTTTACAATACAAGGTGCAAAGCAGAAACAATTTCGCCTCCAGGTCAACAAGTCATTTTTTAGCGCTCTTTTGTTTAGTTGGCTAAATATTTTAAACATTTTACCTTGTGAAATTAAAACATTTTTTAATTGAAAATTTTTTTTTAAATTAAAAAAGGGTTTTTTTTTAATTTTAAATTTTGTTTTTTTTGATAGCATTTTAAAATTTTAGTGTCAGTTGAGACAATTTGGATGACTGTTATCAGTTTAAATAATTTGTTTTGTGCAGGAGTAAATGTGTATTCCTCTAAATTTATTGTAAAAAGGTGAAAGTAGTTTATAATTTTTGTTATTTTTTTAAAAACCCGTTTCATTAGTAAAGTAAAGAACTTTTGAAATTTCAGTAGGCCTGACGGGAAAGTAAACCTGACTTGACCTTGAGGTAAGGACTGGACTTTATTGTAAAATGTTTTTTTATTTTTCGCCTGTCAGACTATATTAAAATTTCGGGGAGGTAATTTCCAAATTTTTGTTTTGTTTTTTCTTGTTTTGTATTTGGGGAAATTTTAAAATTCTTATTTAAATAAGAAATGAAATTTACCCAACCATTCTAAAATTTAGAAATTTTGAAAATGTAAACAAAAAGTAAAGCTTTTTATTGTTCATCAAAAAACAAACCATAAAAATGCTTAACTTAGGTAAAGTTTTTAAATAATTTAAAAATTTAAATGATTAGGTAGTAGAACTAGAACATAGTATTAGGTTCACAGAAAATTACAATGGTATGTATTTTTTTTTTTTTCATTATAAAGTTTTTATATTTGGAAAAAAAAAAATTTGTTTATGTTACAGTTACAACCCTTTATAATAAAATATTAAGTTTTTTGCTTATTAGTCAACAAAAAGGAAAACACAAAAAAAGGGTCCCAAACAAGTAAAAAACAAAGGAAGGGAGCTCCCTTTCTTTTTTTCTGCAATATTATTCTAATAAAGAAATTTTTGTTTTAACACTTAATTTCTCTTTTTTTTTTAAAAAGTTCCTCCCACATTCTCAAATTTGAATAGAACAAGATTATAAAATAAATAATGAAAAATTTTTTTTTGTTTTTTATAGAAAATTTTTTTGGTTTTTTTTCTTCATACCTTTACACTTGCGTTTTTAAACATAAAATCTCATTCTTTTTCCGGAGGGCCCCCGGGAAAACCCCCCCCTCTTCAGGAGGGTATTCCACCCCCCCTGACTAAGGTCCCGGGGCTGACCCCCGGAAAAGGGGGCCCGTTAGGTGATTTTCCCCGGGCCGTTAAACCTTTTTGGCTTGCAAATAATGATGAAAAAGATATGGCTGAGTAACTGCTAAAGTGTAAAAGGTTTTGCAAAAAAATTTTTTTAACCTCCACCTATTTTGTCCATGACAATCCCCAGGAAATTGTCAGAGATTTTTTAAAAATGAAATTTATTGGATTTTACCTCTGATGTCAAGGCTTATCTTTGAAGATCTAAGGTTTCATTTCGATCCCAATAGAGTCAAAACTTTTTTGAGAAGGATCAGGATAATCACTGGCTGTTCATTTGTCATTGGGTATTAATTAATGCACTTTCTAGGAATAGTGGGCCCTTGTTTTAAACATGACTACTTCTTTCATCTACACTCATCAATTTATTCGAAATCATATTCGCCTATCTTGCGATCGGCCCCTTTTTGAATAAATAAATAAATAAATAGATCGTCGACATAAATGTTTTTAAAAAAAACTGACGCAATTTATAACAAAATAAAGTGAAATATAATACATTTTCTACAAATATAGCAGAAAATTAAAAAGTCGTAATTAAAAACGTTCCTGCTTTTTTCTCCAGGGGAAAAATTAAGGATGAGTTAATCTCTCACAACTATCCGGTTCTCACTGTAAATAGATTATTTAACAAGGAAAAAAAATTCCACCCCCTTTTGTGCAGTCTCGTTAGAAACAAAAAATCTAAAAAGAATTAATTTTGACTGTGTACCTGTTGTTTATTTTGAGTCTAAAAGGAAGTCTAAAAATGTCCCCCGGTATCGATGAAAAAGTTGTGGTCCCAAAAAATTTTTGAAAGCCGATCCCAGATGTGTGAAGTGTATGGCCAAATCTCTACTCTGTTGCCGAAGAAAGGCCGCCCCCTTGTATGTGTAAACTCCCGGGGGAGAATCATTGGCCCAATTTAAAAGGTTGCAATATATAAAGATTACGAAAAAGACTGAAGAAATGTTCTGGACTCGCCCTCCTCTCTACTAGAGCACAAATGAAAGTGCGTACCAAAAACACGGAAATTTTGAATAAATGTCCCTTCAAAAAACCCCGCCCTCATTTTTCCAAGTCATACGCTCAAGCAGCAAAGAATAGTAAACAAAATTTGCTTCCCAGGCTTTTTCAGTTTTTTTTATAATGACACTACTGAAACTGCAGCAAACGGGTACTTGGAGGGGCTTAATATAGAAAAAAATTAAATATTAGATTTTTTAAGTCAGCCTCCCTATCATTAAAAAGTTTATATAAAATGTTTTATTCATGTTCCAAAAGCACCCTAGAAAATGCATATAAAAAATTTATCAATCCTAAAAACGGAATGTTAAGGGTTAAGGGAAAGAAGAACATTTTTTGGGTTTTATGGTTCGGCATAACACATGTCGCCTGCATCCTGAGACGCATTTTGTAAAAAGACCCTTTTAAAAAAATCCCTGGATACGTTATCAATAGGAAAAAAGGAATGCCCCCAAATGCTTTTGGAGGGTGGCAATTTTTATAAAAAGAAAACCCTCAATATCAAAATATACTTTTGCCAAATCTTTTTCAGCTGAAGCTGTTGGCATCAAATTTTTGTTTGAAAATTGCCCAGTTTGTAATGTTTTTTTCTGGGTACAATCACCCAATCGAGTTTTCACAACAGTCTTTTAATCAAAGTCGGGTGACCCCCAACTCTTATCTTAGGAGTTTTAAAATTGTAAAAATCAAGTTTGGGGTTGTGGGTAATAGCCGAATGGTTTGCTTGTTACGTGCTTGAAGAACAATTAAAGATTCAGCCCCGTCTGAACCTCTCTTTCCCTTGGCAAAACAATTTCCATCCCGTTTATTTTGGACTTATCTTTTAATACTTTGGGCTCCTATTCTAAACAATAACGCGAACTTGATTCTGCCATCCCCCTTTTTGTAAGTTTTTTCTACAACCACTATTTCGCCGAAATTTTTCCCGACGAAAAGGTCCAGCGATTGGGATACCTTCTGTGCAGAATTCGCAATGCATGAAAGTTCAACGGACTTTTATTCGTTGATGGCATTGAAGAACAGTTCAAGACTTTCTGGTTTACCCAATATCAGTCAAAAATGCAACTATCCGGACTTTTCCCCCTTTCACGAAAAACTTTTCTTATCCTCCCATGAGAATTATATAAAATCAGATTAAAAAAAGAGTGAGGTGTTTTGTGGGGAGTTTCAGGTCCTCACTTTAAAAATGCAGCTAAATGAATAATTTGTAAAGTACGTAGCGACTTGTGAATTTTGGATTAATTCTTATAAAAATTAAATTTTGTTTGATCCTGGTGATTCTAAAAGTGGAAAGCAAAAAAAGAGATTTTACAATCACCCACAAATTTTGTCCACTGAAACAAAATAAGTATTTTTTGAAAGTGATTCCGAAAAAAGTAAGGGGTTTTCTGATTTTTTTTGGAATGCATTCATTCCTAATTTTGTTATGATTTTGAAAACTAAAAAATGTTGGGATCTTTTGTCCAAATCCCTAAAAAGTGCGCCTGTGAAAAATCCTACCTCGGAAATTAGAAATATTATTGAAAAATTTCCCCAACAGAAGATTCCAGGGAAAAACTTGGTACCTAACTTGTTTTGAAGAATTTTTCTACAAAGACATTCAAAATGGCATCTATTTTCAATTCTTGTATTTCTGTTGGTTACTTTTCCAAAAAATGGAAACTTGCTAAAAAAAATTTTTAACAAAACCTGAAAAGTTCCCTCCCCCCCTCCCCTTAGTCTCCCCTTTTTCAATATCAAAATTAATTTTAAAAATTTTACAGAAGAGATGTAAATACTTGGATTCTCTAATATCACCCCTTTTCAGTTTGGATTCGTAAAGGATTCTATAAAACTCATCAACTTTACGAATCAATGAATCATATGTAGAGGGTTGAGAGAAGTTTTCATCGGGAGCATTTTTGGACATAACAAATGCATTTTATAGGTTTGGCATGGTGGCCCTTTTATAAATTGTTCATTTTTGGGCTACCCTTGCATCTGAGAGCTTTTTTGCAATCGTTTTTGTCTGTAGGCTTTTTTTTTCAAAATCAACGCACACTTTCTCGTTGTCCCAAAAGGGCGGTGTTCCTCAAGCCAATTCTGGGGTCTTCTTTTTAACTTATACATGTCTTATTTTGGCTTTCCCCAGGCTACTTTCGTCTTTATGTGACGACGCGGTTCTTATTACCGCGACTGAATCAACCAAGCCGTAATTCATTACAAATTTGGTTTTCAACTCTGACCATTTGGTTTTAAAAAAAAGGGACTATCTTTAAAACCATTTTAAAAAGTGAAACAAAAGGGTTTTTTCTTTTAGGAAATATATTTTGCCGCCTGAAGTGTATTGAAATACTTCAATTCCCTTTGGAACCATGAGTAAGGCTACAATTTTCTTATTGTTACCTCGATAAAAAATTAAACTGGAATCTTTACGTAAACAAAAACTTTTTCAAACAACGCCCCTCTATCCTGTTATTTTCCCTTAAAAAAAGAAGTCTCTTTTTAAATGAAAAGCCAAATTTTTTTATTTAAAAAAATTTTTCGGCCGTTAATGTGTTGCCTGTCCCGGGGTTTGGGGAATGGCATTTCCCCCAGCAAATGAAAAAAGATTTAAAATTTTTCCCAAAAAAAAGTTTTAAGAATTGCAGTTAATGTCCATGGTATATAGCATGAGAAATTTTGGGCTCTTTCCTTGTGCTTTTTTTAAAACAGTTGTTTGTAAGTTCATAGCAAAATTGAAATGTTCAATGAGCTATTTCTTTACATTGGAGAAGCTCTTTTGCACAGGCGTTTTAAACCTGAATTCCTCAAGGTGATGGGTGATTTTTAGCCATGTCTATGTAACATTTTTTTGTTTATTTAACTTCTTTAAAATTATTATATATTTTATTTATATATTTTTATATATTTAAAAAACTATTGTTTTTTATGTTACAGGGTGACTCATATATGAGTCAACCCGTTGGTGTTATTATTCCACTGTTACATTTTTGTGTTTTAATATGTAAATATTGATCAGCAATAAAAATGTAAAAAAGGTGTTATTTTTTACAAAGTTCGCCCGCACTGTGAGTATGAGTTAGTTTGACTAGAATAAAAATATTGTTGTCTCTTTTTTATAAATGTGGTGTAGAAAAAGAACAAGTTTTCTCTATGGGGTGAGTGGCAATCGCAATTCGTTAAAGTATTATTCATTATTCAAATTCATATAAGCCACGATCGTCAAGATTTTTGGGCGAATATGAGGGACTGGAGTGTAGATGAACGAGTGTAGTCAGTTTCTAACTAAGGTTGCGTTCCTTGAAAGAGCTTTTATTAACGGTTGATCCTAGGCATCAATTTTGTGATGGAACGTTATTTCAGTTCCCTGAAAAATTGCAAAAACCTTTCCCCGACTTTTTTGAAAAAGAAAAAAATTTTTCGTTACTTATATTTTCAAAATTTATACCCAAAAAAGCATTGATAATCCCACACGCTCAGGATTACAACAATGGTTTCGGTTATCAGAATTTTTCCGAATTTTCAAGGTTTATTGAAAAACATAGTAAAAAAAGAAAAATTAAAATAACAATTGAAATATTTTTGTAAAAATTGTTTTTAAATAATTTTATTTCAATTCAGAAGAGGCATACGAATTGCTTTTTAAAAAATATTAAAAAGAAAAATTCTGTACGTATTAATAATTTCAAAAATTCATTTGCCATATAGATTTTATCATAGTCTTCTCGCCCCCCTTTTTATCTGCAGAAATCCATTGAAAAGAATATCAAAGTAACCGCAGTCAAAATGGGATTGCGTTCCCCCATTTAGATTTTAAGCAGTCAAATGGTGTAGCACCGGCGCCCTTACGGTTTCGGAAGGAGGGGGAATGAGATTACCCAAACGGCTCCGGTTAGTCCCATTTTGTACTAAGGGCGCCCCGGAATGCCAGTTTCTCTGAGGCAATCATCTCGGGATTTGTACTCGTCTTCGTAATTTTTTTTAATGTTCCGCGCTTTTTACCTTCCCCAATGCTATATGTTCTTTTTACATAATTTCCCAAAATTTGGGTTCCGGTGCGGACTAGGGGTATTCCGGCTATAGTGCCGGGGTTATTTCTGCTTTTGTTTTAAGCGTTTTAAAAACTGTGGCACCATTTTACACGCGGCTGACCATACAAGTCCCCATTGGAGCACAGGTACTTTGGAAAAGTAAATAATTTTGTATGTTTTCAAAGAAAATTTTTTATTGAAAATGAAATGTAAAAATTTTTTTAATAAGTAAATTCACTCTGAAAACGATTCATTTTCAACATCTACCCCTCATATCTTGCAGGTTAGTATCTAAAAATTATTTACTTGTAATATTAGTTTTTCTTTTAAATTTTTTTAAAAATTTTTAAATAAAATTACAACCATAAATACAAATGAAAAAATAAACACAGCACGAAACAAGTGGTAAAGCTTTGATTAAGTTTTTGCTTAATTTAGGTGTTGGGGGGTAAATGGGCCAAATTTTAAAAACCAACAACCCCTTGACCTTTCCACGACCGTATTTGGTTATAGGGTTTAAAAAGTGCGAAATTTCGAACTTTGGCCTTATGGATCATTATTTTTGGGTTAAATTGATTTTTTACTTGGGTTGTGGAAGAGGGGAGGTGGGCAAATATAAAAATGGCGGGGCGACGTAATTTAAAAACCCCGGGGAAAAATTTTTTTTCCCAATGCCGGCAAAAAGGTTCAGCTTTTTAACCCCAGGAGGGTGGTCTGCCGCGTTTAAAGCCTTTACTCTTTTCGTTTTTTTTACCCTAGCTTTTTGTAAAAATTTATTTTTTAACAAATTTGGCCCCAATTTTGAAAATTTTAATAGGAAAACCCCAAAAATTTTTTCCCCCAAAACGTTTGGGAATTTTATTTTTGGTTTTTTGATGTTTTCTCAAAAAATTTTTCCCGACAGCCTTAATCAGACAAATCTAATCTCTGACCCATTTTTCCCGGACGTTTTGCCATCCGGGAAAAAGGCTAAGTTTTCCCGGCTCCATCTGCGCGGAAGGGACTCCCTTGGTTTCTACAAATTGTGTCTTTTGGTACCAAAGGGGGGTTTTACCTTGGTGACTTTTAGTCCCGTGGAAGAAGATGACATATTTATGTATTTTCTGTTTATTTATATATTTTTTAAACTAAAATGGGAAAAAAATTTTTTTATGTTTTTCCTTGATTTGGTTATTTGTAGTGTTCTCTTTTTTTTTGGAATGCTCAAATTCATTTTTTTTCTTGGTTTTTTATGGTTTTTTTTTATATTTTTTTGCACTTTTTGTTATTTGTAGGGATTGTGGTATTATTGTTTAATTTTTTTTATGTATCGTTTTTTTGTTAGTTAATGTTTTTTTTTCAAAACTTTTGTTTATATTTTTTATTATTGTAAAAAGGTTTTATTATATTTTAAAAATTTAAATTTAGCAGGACCTGGCGGGGACCACATGGGGGGGCACCAGTGTAGGAACTTTTTCCCAAAATGTACCCAGACTTTTTTTTGGAGACCTCCAAAAATTTTTCACTTTTTTTCTTTACTATTATTTTTTGCCCCTTATAATGTATTGCGAAAATTCACTTTATACCCGTTTTATCTGTCTTTTTTTTACATATTTTTTTTTTTAAAATGCATTTAAGTTTTTTTCCCTTTGGTACACACAAAACCCCTTATTTTAAAGTAATGCACCCTGTTTCATCCCCTTGGTTTTTCTTGTTTAAAAAAATTGGGAAGAGTCTAAAAAATTTTTAAAGAATTTTTGAAAAGCACAAAACAACAAACAAAGGAACAAGGAAAGAGAAAACAGACAGATATAGAGTCTTTTTGTTGTTTATTGGCCCAATTTTGTTTTTATTTAAATCTTAGCAAAAATTAAAATGCATTTTAAAATGAAATTGAAATGCATTTTTAATGAAAAAATTTTCTGTCGTGTACATAAATTTTTGGTGAAATTTATGTAAAATAATTAAATTAATGGAAAAGAATTACCCCTTTTTTAGTTGCAAACATTTTAATATAATGATAATAAACAAATAAATACTAAAAAATTTTTTGATTTTTCATGGTTAATGAGCTGGTAAAATTTTGGGTTTTTTGAGGGAATTTTTATTCTGTTTTTGGGGCGTCCCGATTTTTTTCAGGATATTTTTTATTTGTCATTTTTTTTTTATTTTTTGTTTGGTTACTAGCTCTTCCACAACGTGGAAAAAAAAATATTGACTTTTAAATTGCCTGAAGAGGTAAAAAAAAAATCCTTTTTCATTTAATTTAAAAAATTCCCAGTTTGCCAGTTGTGAAGAACGAGGGGAAAAACATTTTGTGTAATTGGACATGGTGGGTTTTGAGCACAGAAAAAAACTGGTTGCAGCGTGGGGGCCCAAATTAATTTTTCTTTTATTAGTTTAAGGTAAAACTTTTTGAAAATTGGGGGTTTAAATATCCAAATAGGGTAAATTTTGAAATTAAAAAAATTTATTACGGATTGTAATGATAATTTTTAAAATTTTGTAAAGTTTTTATGGGTTTTTTTAATCCCAAAATTTTTCTTTTTATTGAGGTAAAATTTTTTTTACGAGGGTTTTAAAGGAGGGACAAAACCAAAATTTTTTCAAACCTGTTTTTTAATAAAACAGTGTATAAGATTGGTAAAAATTTTTTTTTTTTTTTTTTTTTTTTTTTTTTTTTTTTTTTAATTTTTGAAAAGCTTTTTTTCGAACCCTTTCGGTGAAGGCTGTCCCAAAACCTTCTAAAGTGTTAACAGTTTCTTTTTAAATTTGGGGACCTTTTAAAAAAAAAAAAATTGCAAAAATTTTTTTTTTGCAAAAAGTCATTTTTTGCGAAAAAGACGAAGAAAATTGCGTTTTTTCAAAAGGGTTTTTTTAAAATTTTTTGTTTTTTGTTTTTTTGAATTTTTAAAATTTTTTACCAAAAAAGATTGTCAAAACTCTAAAACTAATAAGGGAAATTTTGTTTTTTTTTATTTTCCCGGGTAAAAAATAAAAACCAAAAAATAAAAAAAATTTTTACTTTTTTCAACAAAAAACAAAAAATATTTTTTCTGTGGGGAAACTTTTTATTCAATTAAAATTTTTAAAAAAACTATAAACATTTTCCAAAAGGAAAAAATCCCCAATTACCTTCTTCCTTGTTTAAAACTCCGGCACTCCCCTCCTGTGAGGAAAGGATATGGGAAAAGGAACAAAAAACAAAAATTTTAGTATTTTTTTTAGCGTTTTTTATCGAAAACATTTTTCAACATTTTTTAAAAAACCGTTTTAAAACAAAATTTTGGGTCTTCAATTTTCTTGAAAATTAACTTTTTCCCGGCCCCTTTTCTCGTGGGCTTTTTCGAATTTTCGGCCACAAAAAATGTCCCCCCGGGGTTTTCCCCAAAATTGTTTTTGACGAAATTCTCTTGGTCCTAAAGGGGTTTTGACCATTAAAAAGCATATAAATCAATTTTTTTAGACTTTTCTCCAAAAAATTTTTCTTTTTTTTAACTAACCTTTATTTATAGCCAAAACGGGTTTTTTAATTCAGTACCTATTAAACATTTTTTGTTTGTAGCACAATGGATCCCATAAACATAGTCTTCTCTTAAGTTTGTCAGTAAGTTAGGGATAAAGAGAAGAATACCTTTTTTGATACTCCATTTGGGTGTGTTACTATTATTCATTATTTAGTTGTCAGGGCATGTTTAGGTTTTTGGGGCGGTGAACCCATAACCATTGTCTCTTCTGAAATTGATTGATATATTTAGATTCAGTAGAAAGTTACCTACAGTTTGATACCGGACTGGGTTATTTTAAATTAGTATTTCAGCAGGTCATGAACTTGACACCACCAGCACATAGTTTGCCATCTTTGAAGAGAAGCCTTCCTACCTAGGGACCACGTTCCTCAGCTGCTGCCAGAGTTAACTAAAGACAAAGGTGTACAGAACATGAGCTGATACCTCACCCCTTTTCTTTCTCTCTCATTATCATGATAATTAAGCCTATTTTTAACATTTTAAGTTTAATTTGTAATCTCCATTCTTTCTCCAGTCGGCCGTGCTGCCCTCTCTGTTATTCTCTGTATCATTTTAAACTGAATAAGGAGGCAAAACTGGTATGTGAATTGGTCTTGGAAATCTAGCTGGTTCACTTTATGGTATTTTTCTCTTTATTGAGTAACTAGCTATTTATTTACCCGTGCCTTGCTACGGGATTAATATATAAACAGTAATGTTTTATTTTATTTATGGTAACTTCGCGTGCCAACCCCGTCACTCGTTGCGCTTGTGATGGAAGTTCGGCCAGCAGTCTCGCTTGAGTTACACTCTCATTGGCCCCTTTGTTCAACTCGCCCTGCAGCCTAGTGGGTACATTTGGACTGTATCACAATGAATTTTGGTTCTTGGGGTATTGGAGCCCTCTTTGGGTATTAGCCTTTTCTAAAATCTGATGGATATATTAGGAATCGAGAGGAATATACTTTAACCAGATACCCCTTATGGTTATCAATTTCAAGTGTTCAATTTATTTGTTTTTGTTTTAATTTTTATTTATTTATAGTTTTTAACAGCTGATGATTAAATTGAAAAAATTTAAAATCCCTCCAAAAGGGAATTTTTTTGGAAAATTTTAAAGGGGAAAGTGGGGGGGAAGGCCCTAGAGTGGATGTAAATAAAACCAAACACCAAAACCCCTTTCCCCGGAGTGAACTCTTCAAATTTTAACCTATACGATGAAACATAAAAATTTTGAAAAAAATTAGAATTGGCTTCTTCCATTCCCAATTCAGTAAAAAATTTTAAATATACTTATGAAATGTTGGTGAATTCTTAAAAAAAAAATTTTAAATTATGTACTAACATTTCATACGCATTTTAAATTTTTTAAACGGGAATGAAAAAAGTGTATTTTTTGTTTAGAAAACCACTTTATCACCAAGAAAAATACAACAGTTTTTTAAAAAAAAACAAAAAACCAAAATAAGTTGCAAAAAACAATTACTTTTAATTTTTTCAAATTTTCCTTTCATTTGTTTTTTTAGTATGGAAAAAAAAGCAAATTTAAAACCCCTTTGGGTTTTATTTTTTCCAAATTTTTTAAAATTTTCTTATAAATTTTAACTTTTTTTTTTCCCGGAAGAATTTTAAAAAAAAAATATGAAGGAAATGAGTTAAACTTTTGTCAAGTGAGGGGAAGGGAAAATGATTTACTCTTTTTTTATTTTTAAGATAATGCCCTCAGGGTCCCTAGTCGAACCCGTTTCACTGAACCTATTTTCCCCATCGTTTCCCTTTCCGACCAATTAAAATGTCATGTATTTGTGTTCCTCCCCTTTCCCTCGATTTGGGAAAACCCCTGTTTGTCCCGATCACGACCTTCCATGACAGTAGTCAAAAATTTTTAAAAAGGTTTTTTTTCCCTTTGGAAATATTGGGGGTGTCGGGAAAAGGGGCGCTTTTTCGCCGGGTTTGAATAATAACTTAAATTTTATATTTTTTGGGAGAAAATTTAATTATTTTTGATGTTTCTTTTTTAAAATATTCTTTTAGTTGTTTTTAGGGGTTAAAAAAGGTACGTTTTTTGTTTTATTATCTTAAAGCACATGTTTAAGGGGAGGGTTATATTGTATGGAATAAAAATTTTTTTATATTTTTTTTTTTTTTTCAAATTTTTTTTGGAAAAACCTAAAAATGCTTATTACGAAACCCTTTTGTATGTATCCTTTAAATACTGTTAGTTTTTTTTAAATTTTTTTTAATCCCAAGTGTTTTTTTAATAAGTCATTTTTGGTTTATATGTATGAAAAGGTTTAAACTCTTTTGAAAAATTGGTATTTCCC
The DNA here is from genome assembly GCA_035578905.1 of Stictocephala bisonia. Lineage (NCBI taxonomy): Eukaryota > Metazoa > Arthropoda > Insecta > Hemiptera > Membracidae > Stictocephala > Stictocephala bisonia. Next base: position 30,586 of record JAQJVL010001782.1, read on the forward strand.
GGGTTAAAAATTTTTAAATAAAATAAATACAAAAAAATTTGTCTTCCCAATTATCCATTCTGAAAACGTTTTTTGAAAAAACAAATTTACAAATTACAAAGGATGGGGCAAAATTGAGAATAAAAAAAATCGATAATTTTTACAAACACAAAAAAAAAATTAAGATTTAAAAAAATCGGGTATTCATTTTATTTTTTTTAAATCTTTGTACTATCTTTAAAGGGTACCAATACATTTTAAAACCCTTTTAACTATAAAACCTTAATGGGGCGGGAAGGTCAGCCGGGATACGGAAAAAAAATAAATTAAAGATGTCAAAAGTCTTAGTTTTCTAACAAAAAATTTCAATATTTTTTTATCAAATGGCAAGTGATAGAAAGAAGGGCCACAATTCCCAGGCAACGGGAAATTGAAAAGGTGTGATAAATGTTGACGAACTGGGGCCGTTTTTAAATATTGTAAAATTCCTTTTGTTTTTATAAGGCAAAGTACTTTTTTAAAAAAACGGGCTTTTTTTTATAAATTTGAAATTGAAACCCCAATCTTTATTTTAAAGTAAAAGGAGGGAATAGTTTTAGATATAAAATTTTTAACCATACAGTAAAAATTTTAGTGTTTTTAAAAAATATGGCCCATTTAAAACTTTTTTGGAATTTCCCCCTTGCCACTCTGAGGGTTTTACATATGGATTTTACCATCCCCCAATTTTGGGCCTTGAAGTTGAAATTTGGGTTTTGCAAAACATTCACCCCCCGGGGTGCTCGGACTTGACAGACCCCTGTATCCCCTCCCGGCCTTCGTTTTTTTTTTATTGACACCTGTCATCCCCTTTTTAAACCGGGGGTTTTAAAAACATTTTGGATTGCATTGTTTTGTGTTAAAGGGCCCACAAACCCTTAAAAAAACCTTTGGGGACACAAATTAACTTTTCCCTTGGATTTTGGGCTTTTTTTCCAAACTAAATTTAAAAATAGCAATTATTATTCCAATATTTTAAAAGGGGGGGATATAAGGAATTTTTCTACCGACTAAATTCCTTTACTTCCTGCTTTTTAAAATTTTTTTGGGGAAAACGGGTTTTACAGAAAAATTAAAAACTTTTTTTGGGGCCCAAAATGGGGGTTGATTGTTTAAAAAAGCAACATAAAAATTAGGCCGGGGCCATCAACTTTTTTTCAGCTGAAAAGGGGAATTCTTTTGGGGTATTTTTAAAAATCCCAAATAGACAGGGGAGAAATATGTTGTGGGGAGTATTCAGGGAATTGGGGGTTAAAGCTGTTTGACAGCGTCTTGATACTAAATTTTTGGGGGAAGTTTATTTCTTTTTTCCCAGGGAGATCCCAGGGGCAAGGAATTACAATGGTTTCAATCTTACTTTTTGTGAGGGAAACAGTTTTTTAAAAAAATTATCTCCCAAAGACGGAAAATATATCAATAATTAAAAGAAAAATATCCAAACAGCCAAACAACGGGTTCCCACAAAGTTCAATTTTGGGCCATTACTGTTTCTTTGTTATTTCAAAGGGCTTCCATCTTTTTTTGCGGGGTTTCAGAATAGAACAATTGTCTGTATGCTGAGGGTCCCTTTGTAAGGGTTTTCAGGTAAATTAAAAAAGAAATTGAAATCTCATGGGTTTGAGTTTTTAAACCCTTTACAATATTTTCTTAATAAATATTTTGGGTTTTTATAAATAAAAACCAAAACAAACCCTTTTTCCTACCAAACCAGGAAGCAGGAAACCCCTTTTGGAAAACCCCCAATTTCTCTTTTAGATACATATTCTATAAAAAAAAATCGATGTAACAGAATTTTATCGGTTTGACAATGGGCAAAAACTTAATTTGGGAATAAATACACGAAATTCCCCCTAAAAGAAACTGCCCTTCGGATTGTATGGGTTTTGCCAGACGCCCCTGGTTTTTTTACCGGGGGGAAACAGTCCGGTTTACTTTTAAAGATCCCGGTTTTTGGCCCGCCCGGTTTACTACGCGCCCCCCGGAAAAATTTAAATTTTTGACAAGTTTAATTTAATCAAAAAAATTTTCTAAAGTAAACAAATTAAAAACAAAATACAAAGTAGACTCTCATTACGGTTCATGCTAAGAACCTGGGGCCCTCCCACAAAACCAACCCCCCTGTTGGGCGCATAATTTTAGACTGCCCTAGGCTTGGGGGCTTCGTTCCGTCAAAGGTCATTTTTGTTTTTAGGCGTTGTATTTCCATTTGAGAGTCAGAGCCTTCTGCTTCTGCTAAAATGCCGTTCCCAAATGTGCTTTTGGACTGGGGATTTAAATATTACTGTTAAACAAATTTATGTAAAGGTTGCGCTTTTTTACTTTTTTGTGTTTTGGTTTTTTTTATTTAAAAAAAATCCCAAAACAAAAAGAAAATTTAAACCGAGGCTTTAAAGCGTTTTTCCCTTTTTTAATTAAACAAAAAAAACAGTCAAAAAAAAAAAAAAAACCATTTTAAATCTTTTGTGCTGCTTCTTCATCAAAATTAAAAAATTTTTTTAAGGGCTGCCAGTTCTGATGACAAAAACTTGGGACAGCAGCGAAAAAAAGGGAACATTTGCTTACCACATGGGTAAACCACGGTCTACGGGTTATGAGTTTTTAATCGGTTTTTGTTCAGAAAAAATTAATTTCTAAGTTTTTTGAACCCAATTTTTTAATTGGGGTTAAAACTAAGTGTGAGGGCTATAATTTTTAAATTTTATGGCCCCTTTTTTAGCACAGGAAGAGCTAAAAGAAGACTTGAAAAACTCTAACTTCGTATCTGAAAACTTTGGATGCATAAAAAAGCAGGGGGATAAAACTTGGGGGCCAATTTTTGTTGCTACTTTAGTTTTAAATTTCAGGACCCCCAAAATAAAAATTTTGGTTTTTTTTAAATTTCACTACCGGGGGGGAAAACGTCGGGCAATTCTTACTGAACTTTATTTTTGCTTTGAGGGAAAAATGGTTTAGATAAAAAAGTGGTTGGTTTTTGTGGGATAACTGCAACCCCCAAACTTTGGTGGGGTGAAAAGAGGGGGGTTTTAAAAAAACGTTTTCAGTCGACTCAAAAAAAGGGCCTGGGATGGGAAATCAATGGAATATGCGTGGGGGGACACATTGTGCATAATTGTGTGAAACTGGAGTAGATTTTTCTCCAATTGACTTTGAGGCCCTAGTAGTAAAAGCTTTACAAACGCTTTAAAATCTATACGGGGGTTTGAAAACCAGCTAAAAAGAGTTGTAAATTTTTGGGAGGTTTGAGTACCGAAAATTTTTGGAAACATGGGGAACACCAGGTTTCTTTTACTTTTGTCTGCTTTGGAAAGAATTTTGCAGATTTTTGAAAAAAGGGTTTAAAAGGGTTTTTCTTGGGGTCAAGAAATGTGCCCATTAAACATAAAAAACCCCTATTTGATGATCAAAAAGGTGGGGGCCTATTTTTTTGGGTTTTTTTTCCACGGACAACTTGCACAATTCAAAAAAAGGCCATCCCGGGGAATGGAAAAATGGGGGGGGGCCACGCTTTCAGCTACAGAGTTGCAGAAGGCCCTTTTAAAACGCTAAAAAGGGAAAACCCTTTCAGAAAGAAAAGGGTTCAAACTGGTTTTTCCCAAGGGGGCAAAAAAATTTTACCTTTGGGAAATGGATGAACAGATGGGATTCAAGTAAAAACAAGAATTTTGGGTGGATTTTTTTGACAGATGCATCACATACTTGGACCTTTGGGAAAAGCTGAAACCCGTTTTCCTGGGGGAAATTTTGGCATCACCCAAAAAATTTGTTTTTTTGGGGAAAAAAGCTTTAAAATTCCGCTGAAATTATAGGGAGTCTTCCTAATCTTGGAGAGCTAAAAAAACGTTGATGGTTATTTAAAAGAAAATTTTTTTTTCCTTTTGGGGCCAAAAAAAGGGATTTTCAGTCAAAAAATGGGAAAGTGGACAAAGGAAGAAGCCTTAAATGATCAACTTATTTTTAAATGAAGTAAATGGGTAATAACTAGGGAAACTACAGGGTTCCCCGGTGGGGCAACCGGGGGGGCAAGGTACTATTAATTATTTTTCAAGAGACCCGGACGTTTCGCCCCTACTGTGATGTGGCAAACCTCAGTGGTTTCCTTTAGAGGGGCCAAACCCGGTTTTCAGAGAAACCCCTGGGGATGCCCCATCCGGGATGGGCGAAAAAGTTTTCCCCGGTTTTTCTTGTAAATAATTGTAAAATAGTACCTTTACGCGGTTGTCACCCGGAAAAGTAAAATTTAGTTAAAGACACCGGCCCGCTTGCCTAAAATTTAAAGATAAATGGGGAAGGGTTTTTTGCTAACTTTAAAAAAAAAAACCCTTATTAAAAGGGAAAAAAATTATTTAAGATTGTTGCAAAACGTGTTTTGCTTACCCGGACTCAAACACCTGTTGAAAGGGTTTTCTCGTTAATGAATAAAAGTTGGCTGGAAATTTATCGGGGGGAAATTAAAGAAGGAAACGACGGTGAAAGGCTTAATGGGCTTGGAAAAATTTAAAATTGGTCCCGAGCTGTTTTGAAGACTATTACATTAAAATAAAAAACAAGAAAGAAAATGCTTAAAAAATTTATTCTGGCGAAAGAAAAATATTTTGTAAAAACTCTTAAAATGGGTCCATTTTTTCTGTTTTTTTAAATTTAAAATGTGTAAAAAATGGGAAAAAATGCTAATTTATCCAAAAAGATTTAAAGGAAAATATAAATAAAAATTTTTTTTTTCACTTTTTTTAAAATTTTGTGTTTTTTTCCTTTTTTTGGGAATTTTAAAAAAGAATAAATGTCTAAATTTATTCATTTATATAGCCTTAAATAAAAATTTAAAAATATAAGTAAAAAAAATTTATCTTATATCTTTGAAAATGTGTATTTTTGTTACTTTTTTTAAAAAAGGGGGGGAAAAAAAAATAAAAGTCTAATTTGTTCTTAAAAGCAAAATTTAATTTTTCACCTTTTATTTTCTGCTAGTTTTTAGTTAAACCCAAAAATAAACTTAAATTGTGATTTCGGAAGTTTAAATTTTTTAAAATTTTTTTGGGGGGAGGGCCCCGAAACCCCCCCCCCCCCCCCGGTTTCTCTGGGGGGGTGGGCCCCCCCCGACCCCCCCCAAATTTTTCCCCCTTGCAAAAATTTAAGCAAAATCTGGGCAAACCTAAGGGGTTTGTATTTTTTTATGTGGAATGACAAAAACTATGTAAAACCCTTAAAAAATATTTTTTTTTTCTTTATACAAATTTACAAAAAATTTTTTAAAACTAATGGTATGTTTTTTACGGTTTTTTTTTCCAAAAAAACAACCTTTATAAAAAAACTTTCATACCAAAAAAAAAAGCGATTTAGGAAACATTTTTGAATTCTTTAAAAAAAAATCATTTTTTTCGGGAAAAAAAAAAAAAAAACTGGGAAAAAGACGTTTATTTTTCGATCTTTTGGGAAATTTTGATGTGTAAATTCTGTATGTTTGTTAAATATAAAGTAATTTTATACCAGCACTACACTGACTTTTTTACCAAATAGTAATTTAAATTATTTTAAAACAAGGGCACCCAAATAATATCTTAAAAACACAGATTAGAAAGTTACAAAAGAAAACTTGTTTCAGAGGAAATTTATCCTCTGTTTTTTTGTTTCATTTGTATTAAAAAACCCGCTTTAGGGAACTACAGATGAAAAGAACAATAAAAAATTTATCACAAAATTTTAAAATTCATACCTGGGGTTTAGTAGACCAATTTTTCAAAATTTTAGGAATTGGAGTAATTTTTTTCAGTAAGTTAACAAAATTTTCCCGATCAATTTCATTCTCTTTATTCTTTTATAGGGTTTATGATTTTATGCAAAATTTGTATGCAATTTTATTTAGGATAGTATGTGACATATTTCTGTTATTTGTGTAAAAGGTTTGAAAAATTTATATGAGATTATAAATTTTATGGTGGCATTTAAATAATTAAATGTAATCTTTTTTAAAGAAATTAATTTTAGTTAAAATGTTGTTTCTGTTAATACATTTTTAAAAAACTATTTAAAAGGGACGGTATTAAAAAAAATTAAACTTACATAAAAAGATAATAATTTATTTATTTCCATCCATTTTTACAAAAAATTAAAAAAAAAATAATACGGCTCCCCAAAAAAATGACCCACCTTACAAGTATTTTTGGCCAAATACAACATTTATTTACAAAAAAACTAAAAAAAAAAAAAAATTTTAACTTTAAAAAAAAAATATTATAAACATGGAAAAAAAGGTCCAGGGTTTCTACCCTTGTTTAAAAAAAAAACTCCTTTTTGGCGCAAATTTTAAAAACTTAAAAAATTTCTTTTTAAATTTATCTTACAATTATTTATTGCTACTTAACTTAAAAATTTCTTATATTTAAAAAAATTACAAGACTAAAATAAAAAGAAAACCCTATTAAAATTTCAAAAGACAGTGTAATATTTTTTAAATTTAAAAAAAAATCCAAAATAGACTAGATCTTGTTTCGTAAATTTGCCAATTCTTCAAATTTCATAAAAAAATTCCAAATTTGTACTAAATTTTTAAGTAATGTTTGGGAATTTATTAAAAAATTAGGTCCTAAAATAAAAGAAAAAATTGTTTTAAAAAAAATTTTTGAGACTTTAGGGAGTTTTAAAATTCTACTTTCCCCACTCCTTTGTATTATGTAATAAATTTGTAGGGGCCTTTTTCCCAAAAATTTTACATAAAAAAATCTTAAAAAATTTATAGACAAAAAGGGTGTTGTATCGGGGAATTTTTTTAAAGTATATTTTTTTAATGGGGAAAAAAACTCTCTCTTTTGATTTTTATTTTTAAATTTTTCTAATTATATGATTTTGGTTTTTCTGATTTTTTTTTAAAAAGTAAGTCTTGCAAAACATTCCCCAACATGTATTCCGGTTTCTGAAATCTCAAATGTATAAGAGCAAGGTTAAAAAAGTTTTCATGTCTTTTGTCAGAAAATTCCTTTAAAAAGTAAATTTTCTTTTGTATTTTTTTTTTGTTGTATTTTGTAGAGTTTCTAAATGATTTATCCCAATTTAGGGTGCTCATTCAATAACATTCCAAAAAGGGATTTTTAATTTTTTTTAGCCTTTGCTACCTTTTTTCAAATTTAAAAAGATTTTTACCACAATTTTTTTCCTTTTGGTATACAAAATCTGAGGGAAAAAAAAAACTTTTGGGACTGGGGAAATTTACGAAAATTTTATTTTACTTTTCCCTTTTCTTTATTTTATTTTTTTAAACACCTTTCTTTTAAAATATTTTGATCTTCCATTTAAAATTTTTCCCAGCTCTGTCGGTTTTTCCTGTGAATGAATTTAAAAAAACGCCCAATGTTTATCTGCGAATGACATATTTCCCCCTTTAAAAAGTTTCTTGCCCAACCCAAATTTTTATTAAAAAAACAAGAATAAAAAATTTATGAGGTCACCGACCCTTTGGGGCCTTAACCGTGAGAGGGTTACTTAAAAATTATATTAATCTTAAAATGTTGTTTTTGTTGCCCCAAAAAAAATCCTGAACCAGCTAAAGGGGGTTTTTCACTTTTTTATTCCTGCGTTTCTCTAACTTTTCTAATAAAATATCATTTAAACTACAAAATCAAAAGTTTTTAAAATCTACAAATAGGGCCAGGGCGCTTTTCTTTTCTTTTTTTTACTAAAATAATTTTTTCAGTAATTTCCAAATTTTCCTCTTTTGGTTGATTTTCCTTTTTTTGAAAAACCAAAATGGGAAGGAATAAAAAAATTTCTTTTTATTTCCCAAAAAACTTAATAATTTACATTTAAATTTAAATTTTTTTAATTATTTTTGAAAAAAAAAAGATAACAAACTTATAGGCCTTACATTATTAAATTTTTTAGGATGATTTCCTTTTTAATAAAAATGGAACAACTGTACTTTTAAATTTTAAATTTCTCCGGGGGGGAAAATTTTTTTCTTTAAAAAATTAAGTTAAAATATGTTGTCCCAAAAATAATTATCTAAATTTTAGATAAATTTTTTAAAACCAAACTACCCCAAAAAATTTGTCAAAACCACTTCTTTTTTTTTTTTTAAATTTTTTTATTTTTTTAAATTGTTTGTAGGATTTATAAAGATGGAATACGGATTAGGTTGGACTGGAGACAGTTAGACAGTGTGAGTGTGCAGGTGGGTTTGACCTTTGGCTGAGATAAGATAAGAATTAATTGCCTCAGCTACTTGAGTAGCATCTGACACAATTTCTCTGCTATCCAATTCAATTTGTCTACCGTTCTACTTTTTCCTGTTCCACCGTTGCAACCATTTAGCTTCCTACTATAATAATCATATTTCCTTAAGTTAATATCACTTTTTAATGTATCAGTATGTTATTATTATTATGTTTTATAATAATCCTTAAAAGTTACATCGTAAGGACATTTTTTATATAATGTATATAGGTTTCTTCTTCTTTTTGGCCTATTTAGCAAATTAACATTCATCCATGGTGCAATAGACTTCGCTTTACTTAACTTGGAATGTATAATAGGAGTCTTACATGAATCAATACATGATGTTAATATCTCACTAAACTTATTGTAACATAATTTAAGGTCATCCAGTACATAACATTGCGTCCTATCAACTTTCTTCTGCCTCTCTCTAAGCTTATTATAATTTATAGTAAACTGATCTTTGGAAGTGAAATCTTTTGATTCAGAGATTTTAGTTTTGAATTTATTTCTACTAAAACAATTTAATCCCAAATACAATGAGCCTTATATTGAACACAGAAGATTTAAAACATTTTAAATTACTATTTTTAATAAACATGTGATCTATCAAAGATTTTGACACATTAGTTATTCTAGTTGGACTGTTAATAATTGAAACAAAACTATGGCTACTTAATACATTCATGTAGTTTTAAGTAATTAAATTATTTTCTAAAATATTAATATCAACTAAATAAATAAAATTTTGCTGACAATCAGAAAGTTGAATGTCCAACTCTCTAATAAAGTCATATTCTGAACCAAAATTGAATCTATAGATAGCATATAATGTGAAATAAGTATTCCTTATTCTGATGTTTAGAAGCAAACAATCAGCCGTAATCATACGAACGTCTGTTTGCGTGACACAAATGTCTTTATGTACATAACACAATACACCACCTGCCCTATAGTTCTCATTACATCTGGCAAACATATTGTATTTGGGAATTTTATACAGATCAATTTCATAGTTTTTAATCAAAATTTGCTAAAAACTATAAAATCTACTTTACTTTTAATTTGACTAAACTCGGCTATAAAATGATTAAAGTTTTTTCTTAAGCTCCTAATATTGGTGTTCATTAAACTAAACAAACCATTCTCTTCTGTCTCTACAAAAAAACTTTCTCTATCGTGTTTTTTTCTGAATACATATAATTTTATCTACCATAATTTATATATTTATAAAGCTTATTAATACTCATTATTTACTTTTATTGAACATGCGCTTAAGTATTTTGAAACGAATATTTTTGAATAAGGAGTTGAAACAAAATTAATGCTAAATTAAAATATGAGCTAACCTCAATCATGCAAACAAAATATGTGTGTATACAACAAATAAAAAGAAAATTAAGAATGCAATTAATTATTAATATAAATAAATACTAATCTGTAATTCAAAATTGTCATTTAGCTACTTGCATTATTAAACCAAATACACTTTCGAGTTCTCTCTCTATAAAAGTTAAGCTTCTATTATATTTCGGCTGCATCATTACTTATATCTACTGTAATCAAATATTCACAAAACCTATTAATATTTAAAAACATTTTATAGTATTTAAGCATGCGCTGCTTAAATGGCAAGTGACGATCAAAAAAAAAAAAAACAAAAAAAAAAAAACAAAAAAAAAAACAAAAAAAAAAAACAAACAATCATATTAATTAATTTAATAATTAATTATAAAAATAAAATTGAGAAAAACGTAAACTAGTCTACAAAATATACTCATTTTATGGAACATTAGGAAACGTTACATTTTTATAAAAAGACTTAACAACATAATATTAAATGGATGTTTCAAAATGATTTCAAAGACAGATTTACAAGGACTGTTTTCTGGTACCTCTTCATCATTGTCCTCTATTTCTTGGTCTAATAGTTGTTCCTAATGTAATCTGACTTTAATTCAGCCACATTATAACATTGAAAGATATAATTTAAATTACTCAAAATAAAGGATCTCTACTCAACTCCTGACCACTAGCAACTTTGGACTTTTGGTTCTCTAAATGGTTCGTCTCGCTGTTAATTTGTTCATCACCAATCGAGAGCAGCACTTTCCGAGCTGAAATATTGGTATTTGTATTTTTCAGAGACTAAACAAATCAACCACTACACTGCTGTGTACCATGCGAGTACAAGTGGTTATTAGGAGTGGTACACAACAGTTGTAACAAACGAGTGTTGAAGACACGTAGGTAAATTAATTATGACTTCTAAAGCAAGATAGTAATGGTACACCTGTTGACCTTATGAGAGTCGAGGAAAGTTGTTGTAATTTTATACGAGCCCAAAGGGTTAAATTACTGAAAAAACTGAAAATGAATGTGAAATGTTTTCACTCCTCACTAATAAACAAAAGACTGACAATGGCATATGAACTGTTCCACTTACTCATATGAAAAATGGACTCTTCAAGCAATTCTGTTACAGAAGTAAACAAATTGCCAGCTCTGATTTTTGTACATGAGAAGTTAATTGCACCTGCAATATTTAAGATGCAAAACTGAAACACTTGTATTCAAGATTTGCGTTGCAAGGTTGAATGGATCTTCCTTAGAGTTGTAATTTACATAATAAAACATTTATTTTGGTCTGATTGTCAAGCTAAATTGATACAGACAGCAGGATAAAGCAAGGTCGGGTAATCAAGGCTGTACTGTAGTCTGATTTTGTATTGTTAGCTTTTCACTTCTTAAAGATGTGTATTTATTAACATACCTAACTTTTAATCTTTAAGAATCCATGTAACTAATTTTTATTTTATCTAGTGTCATGAAAAGGGATGTGAAGTTGTCGAGTTTGACGTTGCACTGACTGCGGATGGAGTACCTGTATTGTTCCATGATGACACGGTCGACAGGCTTACAAGTTCCTCTGGCATTGTTCAACACATGACCTGGGACGATCTTAAGGCTCTTGACATATCTGAGAAACATCCTTTACGGTAGGAGTCACACATACAGGGTGTTCTATATATAGGTAGCCAAATTTAAGAAAGTTATTCCAAAGCTCAATACAGTAAGAAAATGTAATGTGAACATATGGTCTATTGAGGTCCATTTTCTCTCTATTGTCTGTTTGTACTTTTTACATGAAGCTTGATATCTCGGAAGTTATTTAAGATAAAATCATAATAATGGCTGAAACTGAAAGGTGTTTTTCAACACTTAGACGCATAAAATCTTTCACTAGAAGTGAAATGACAAAATCCAGATTTTGTGTTTTAGAGATGAGCTCTATATATTGGCGGAATCAATTGGCTGAAATGAAAAATAGATTGTTATTTTTAGATTGTCTAATGAAATGTAATAATGATAAAAACAATTGTGATATTAAATTAAGTTTTGCAAAATTAAAACATCAATACAGAAAATCTATTAATGAAGCAAAGTTTGTCACAAATGTTAAATACATTGAAGTTAGCAAAAACAAATGCAAAGCTGCATGGGATGTTATTAAATATAACACAGAAGTCAACAAGAAAAGTGAGCCAAACATTGAACCTAATGTATTGAACAGGTATTTTATTAATTCAGTTAGGGAAATAAAAATGAAAACAAATTGTAAATTGCCAAACCTTTTAAGTGATGACAATAGGTCTACCCATAATAGTTTAAATCATTTTAAATGGTCAGCAGTAACAGAAAAAGATGTTCTTGATGCTGTTAAAAATATGAAAAATTCAGATAGTAATGATTTTTATAATATGTCAAACAATTTACTGAAAAAAATTATTGTTGGTTTGACTGAACCTCTAGCAGTATGTGTAAATCGCCTGCTTAGTGATGACATTTTTCCCAATCAACTTAAAATTTCTCGTGTATGCCCAATTTACAAAAATGGACCAAAACACAATCCTCAGAGCTATCGACCTATATCAATAATCCCGGTACTTGGAAAATTAATTGAACAGTTAGTATACAAACAAATTTACTCATTTTTAGAAAACAACAATATTTTTAATTCATCACAATTCGGCTTAAGACAGGGCAGATCAACGTTCAATGCTTTAGATAACTTAGTCAGACAAATTCACCTATCTTTTGAAGACAAAGCCTTTGCGCAGGCCACTTTTTGTGACCTGAGCAAGGCTTTTGATTGTGTTGAAAGTAAAATTCTAATTGCAAAATTAAAGCATTATGGTTTCTGTAAACCATCTTTAAAATTTTTTGAATCCTATTTAAACAACCGTAGGCAAACCGTTTGTGTCAATGGAAGGTGGTCAAAAGAATTGAAAGTGGAGTGGGGTGTCCCACAGGGCTCTGTCCTGGGTCCCCTCCTATTTTTGATATATATCAATGATCTTCCATCGACAATTGATTCTAAAATTATTCTTTACGCCGATGACACAACTTTCTTTAACGTAAGCAAAAACATTAATGATTTGGAAATTATGGCTAATGAGACTCTTTCTAAAGCTTTAAATTGGTTTAATTCAAAAGGATTTTTGCTAAATTGTAATAAAACATACTATTTCATCTTAAGCCTAGTTCTATTTCTTTGGATGAAAATTTTGTGGATTCGATTAAATTTTCGGGGGTTTATATTGACAATCAGCTAACCTGGAACAATCACATAGACTATTTAAATAAACGACTATCAAGGGTAATTTATCTTTTGAATAGATTGAACGATATTGTACCAAATAATTATATAAGAACAGCCTATTTTGCATATTTTCAGTCTGTATTCAGGTACGGTTTAGTTCTTTATGGTAATTGTACCAGAATTAAAGAACTATTAACTTTACAAAAAAAAGCTTTAAGAGTTCTTAAGAAATGTGACTCCAGAGAACACTGCAAACCACTTTTTATTGATTTCCAATTTCAAACCATTATAAATCTTTACATATTTGACTTGGTTACTTATACTATTACAAATTCAGAATTTTTAAAATTCAAACAATCTTTTCATAACTATAATACACGTGGAAAGAAAAATGCTAAAATTGACTTTTATCGTTTGAATAAGACTCTGGATAGTCATATAGTATTGTCCCTTAAAATTTACAATTTTTTGGAACCTAAAATTAATCAGTACTCTTTTCTGAATTCAAAAATAAATTTTACTGCTGGCTTTTAAAAAACCCATTTTACAATTTAGATGAATTTTTTAACGCAATTGACCTTAATTTTTAATTTTTAAAGTACACATTTTTTATTACTAATTTGACTTTAAAGTCTACTGGTAGATTCATAAATAGTCTAATTTTAGTAATTAATATGTATGACACAAGCTATTGCAATAGCTGCTGCTATGACATTGTCAATGATGTAAAATTTGTGTGGCAAATAAAAATTATTATTATTATTATATTATTATTATTATTATTATTATAAAGAAGCATCTATGAGATACCCCCGAAGGTATCTCTGCCTTGACGTGGCGGGGGGGCTTGCGTGCTTCCACAACCCCGAGAGCTATGCCGGCGGTAGCTTGCTACCGGTAGGGTCACCCAAGCCGGACAGGTCTTCGTGGGGTAGAAGCCAGACTAAGAGAGATACCAAACAACAGCTATGTCAGGCCTAGCAAGCCGATAGCGAAGTTGATATTGCTTTCAAAACAATAACCAAGCCTCGGAAGGACAGGAGTAACGGACGTGACTGGAAACGAAAAAGGATAAAGATTGGAACACTGAACATACTTACGCTTTCGGGAAAAACAGAAGAATTGATAGACGAGATGCAGGAAAGGAGAATAGACATTCTGGGATTGAGTGAAACAAAGTGGAAGGGGCAGGGAAGTAGAGAGTTGAGAGGAGGGACATGGCTGTACTGGAGTGGAGGAAGATCAAAAAGGAATGGAGTAGCAGTAATGGTTAATAGGAGGATAAAGGAGATGCTAGACGAAGTGGAGTTTATATCGGATAGAATGATGACAGTTAGGATTAGAAACAAAAACAAGGAAATAAAAATAATGCAGGTGTATGCACCACAGACAGGATGTTCAGAGGAAGAAAAGGAAGAGTTTGAAGAAAAGCTGGAAGACCAAATACGAAATGTAAATATATTAATGGGGGATTTAAATGCAAAGGTTGGGACCGACAGAAGAGGGTTTGAGGAGGTGTTGGGCAATTTTGGGTTTGGAAACAGAAATGAGGAAGGAAGACGACTGCTGGACATGTGCCAAAGAAATGCATTGACAATTGGAAATGGGAGATTTCAAAAGAGGGAGAGCCATATAATAACAAGGTATAGTTGGGATGGGATAGTAAAAAGTGTAATTGATTATATAATAACAGATAGAGAATGGGGAGAAAAGATCATGGATGTGAAGGTGATTCCCAGCGTAAGCGTAGGAGGGGACCATAGACTGTTGGTGGGGGTGTTTAGAATGGAAATAAAAGAGAGCAGAACGACAAAACCAGTTGAAAGAATAAAGGGATGGAGACTGCAGGAGGAGCAGAAGAAGGAAGAATTTAGAAATATGGTAAAAAAGGAGTTACCCAGAACAGAGGTAGGGGAGCTGGAAGAGGAATGGAATCGGTTCAAGGACACAATAGTAAAGGCAGCCGAAAAGGTATGTGGGAGAACAAAGGGGAAAAGAAGAGAAAAACAAACAAGTTGGTGGAATGAAGAGACAATTAAAGGAGTAAAAGAGAAGAACAAAGCATGGAGGAAGTGGTGGAAAACCAGAGCGCAAGAAGACAAAGATGAATATTTGGCAAAGAAGAGAGAATGCAGAAGAATAATAAAGGACGCAAAGGACAAGGAATGGGAGAACTTCACGAAAAAGTTAGAGGAAGACTTAGGACAAAACAAAAAGATGTTCTATAGTATGATGAGGAACAAAAAGAGAGTGACCGAAAGTGCCAAAACAATGCAAAATGAAAATGGAGTCATGGTGGAAGGAGTGGAAATGAAAAAGTTGTGGAAAAGGTATTTCCAAACACTGTTGAATGAAAACTATGAGGAAGAAGAGGAAGACGAAAATGAGGAGCAATGGGAGAGAGGGGAAGAGATAAGTTGGAGGGAAATAGAAAAGGCGGTGAAAGAGATGAAAAGTGGGAAATCCCCAGGACCAGATGAAGTATCATCAGATATGGTAAAGGCTTTGGGAGCAGTGGGAGTACATTGGTTGAAGAGAGTCTTCACATGCGTATGGAGGGAAGGAAGAGTGCCTGACGACTGGGGAAAGGTGAAATAATAACAATACACAAGAAGGGAAGTAGAAGACTATGCAAGAACTATAGAGGAGTAACATTAATAAGCCATGTTGCCAAAATATTTGAAAAAATAATTTTTAACAGGATTAAGGACGTGATAGAGGACCAGATAGGGGAGGAACAACATGGGTTTAGGAAGGGAAGAAGTACGATCGACTTGATTTTTGCAGTGAGACAAATGGTTGAAAAGCACTGGGAGTTCAATAAAAAGTTAATACTGGTGTTTATAGATGTCGAGAAAGCCTACGATTCTGTTAAGAGAAAAAGTATATGGGAGAGTATGGAAAAAATAGGAGTGACAGAAAATATGATGAAATGGGTTAAGGAATTGTATAGGGTGCACGAGTGCAGAGTTAGGACATGTGATGGTAATACAGAATGGTTCAAGGTAAAGAAAGGGCTGAAACAGGGGAGTGTTCTGTCTCCGATTCTTTTTAATGTAGTTATGGAGATAATGATGAGAGAAATTAAAGAGGAGACAAATGAAGAGATGAAGATAATGATGTTTGCTGACGATATTCTGATGTGGGAGAAAACAGGGAGGAGATACAAGAACAACTGGACAAGTGGAGTAGGAAGATGAGGGAGAGAGGGCTGAGGATAAGCAAGGAAAAAAGTGAAGTAATGGTAGTAGGAAGGGACACAGTTTTGGAAGAAGATATATTGGTAGATGGAAGTATACTAAAAAAGGTAGATGATTTCAAATACCTTGGAACGATGGTGTCAAGTGATGGAAGAATGGAACAGGAAATAAATGCCAGATTAGGAATGGGAGCGGGATTCTTCCGGACGGTGAAACACCTAGTATGGGACAAAGAGGTACCAAGGAGGGCCAAGGTAATGATGTTCAAGAATTACTATAGGCCTATAATTACTTATGCGGCAGAGACATGGCGGATGTCAGAAAGGGAGTGGAGTAGAGTACAGGCAGGGGAAATGAGGTTCTTGAGAGCAATAAAGGGAAGAACTCGAAGAGATAGAATTAGGAATAGTGAGATAAGGAAGGATGTAGTGGAGGAGAGTATAAGAGAAAGAGTGGAACAAGCAAGGTTGAGGTGGTATGGTCACGTAAAAAGGATGAGTGTAGAGAGGTTGCCGAGGAAGATGGAGGAATGGGAAATGGAGGGAAGGAGGCCCAGAGGAAGACCACGAAGAAGATGGCTGGATGGAGTGAGGACAGACGTGGAAAAGAGAGGGAGTGTGTGGGGGGAAGTGGTGAGAGAGGAGATGTGGAGGGACAGGAGAAGATGGAGAGGCTTGGTGACAACCCAGACCCAGGATTGACTGGAACGGGACCGGATAAGTAAGTAAGTAAGTAAGTATCTATGAGATCCATGTCCAAATTTAATTTACTAGTGCTGAACAGGGTTAGAGGCAAATGGATTTCTTTGCAAGCAAATGAGTTAAGGTATTTCTGCAAAATTTTAATGATAATTAGGTACTTTATTATTAATCAACAATACTTCAAATGTTAATACTAATAGTTAAATAAAACGTTAATGTGGGCTTTAATTATTTTTAACTTTTTCAGGGGATGACCTTCGAACCCCCCCCACCTTGTTATAATACCCCCAGTCATGCCTCCCCTCCAGACTTGCAGCCCAACAGCTGCTACTGCAGACAGACAGACCTTAAACAGACTGAGGTTCATCTTATATTCACATGATGAGGTTCATCTTATATTCACATGACATTCTTTGTTTGTTATGACCTATGGAATAACCTTCAGAAGTTTGGCTGCCTATATATGGGACACCCTGTACATCTTGATAGTCCTATCTTTAATTAGCTTACTAACATTAAATGTAAGGTGTAGCTAAAGGTAAACAACACGTGAGGTAAAAATATTAGTTTTGAAACTGTTGACATTTCTTCTGTTTAATTACCACTAATCCTTTGAGTGCTAACGGCCAAGTAATTTTTATTATTTTTATTTTATTTACTTGCTTCATTACAGGTTGAACCCAATTACAATGAAAGCAGTACTACTAAATAAAGTGTCCACTGTGGGTCTTCATGAAAAATACAAAAACCATAAACTATAAATCAAATTAACACTATGAAATAAATAAAGTAACAGCAAACACAACAATCAGATAAGTTAATTCAGGAAATTAAACTAAGCTACTTGTTAGCAAATTCATGCCTCAAACAAAAAATATATGCATCTAAAATAACAATATAGACAAATTGAATAGATAAAAAGCCAATACAAAAAATAATTCAATTATACCAGAATAACAATAACATTAATAATATAAACAATGAATAGATATAAAGCAAATACAACAATAATATAATTATAACAAAATCACAATAAAATTAATAATATAAATAAAAGAATAGATAAAAAGCAAATACAATAAATAATTCAATTATTCCAGAATCACAATAAATAACTCGTGCAGTTTTTCTTATAACTTGTGATAGTATCATTGAAAATATCGATATTATTGCCCATTATTGAGTTATATGATCTCATCATCCGCAACAGCGGCGAGGAGGAATGCATGACTGTTCGGCAATAAGGTATATTAAAAATTAATTTATTTCTACTGTTAAAATTTTGTACTCTGAAACAAACAGCACCTAGACTTGCTGCTGTCGTCTATTTTTCCTTGGACCAATTATACAAGAACATGAGTTCTAGTACCCTTCTCCTCAGTCTGAGACCCTCAAAGCCAAAACAGACGCAATAAACTCATCATATGGAAACTAAAAGGAATAAATATTAAATTTCTTAAAAAAATAAATAGCGTAAAAATCTTTTTTGTATTTTCTCCAAACTTTCTTCATAAGTTATATGGATTGGGTTCCATATAAGTACTGAACTCTCCAATCTCGACCCTAACCCAAGGAACTTATACAATGTTACCAAAGTTTTTAAATTTTAAAATTTGCTCCCTGTCTAAAAATAAAGCCCAAGATCTTTGTTTGCAGAAGACACACATTTTTACTAATGTAAACTGAAAGCAATTTTGAGTCTAAAAATACCCCCCAGATCACCTTTATTTGATTAACTCTTGAAACTACTTGCCCCATTTATAAAATAATTGTCTAATCAGCATATTCTGACCTACAAAGGAAACCATGAAACATTTAGAAGTATTGAAATGCATTTTATTGGTCATGGCTCCATTTAAAATACGTTGTCTATAGCTTCCTGTAACTAATGTGCATCATATATACTAGATATGTGCAAGAATATTTTCAATCGTCAGCAAAAAGGAAGAGCTTTTGCTGACTGTATATACTTAACTAAAATCATTAATTAGAATCATGAACAAAGTTGGGCCTAGGGTTTGAGCCCTTTAGGGACACCAGATTGTACATTAAACACAGCAGAGGAGTGCCCTTAAAAAATACATATTGCTTTCTATCTACTAAAATATGAGGTGAATAAATGCAATAGTTTACTTGACAGTCCATAAAAATGTAAACTTTTTAAAAGAGGCCTATCTGATGATCAACCTTATTGAATGCCTTGGCCAGGTCGAGAAATATTGTATCCGTCTGAGTACACGAGTCCAGTCCTGAGGAGACATATGTTGTGAATTTAACATATTTGTTGATACAGACCGACCAGGTAAAAAACCGTGCTGAATCGGAGAAACATATTTTTGCATATGGCTGAATAAAAAATTTATGGACTGCTACTTCAAAAATCTTGGCTGGTACCGACAACACTGCTACTGGTCCGAAAATTGACAATTTGCGAATCTTTGCCATTCTTAAAAATAGGTGTTATTTTAGTAATTTTCCATTTTTCAGGATAAATACTAGATTACAGGTATAGGTTAAATAAAAACGTTAAGAGGCTTACAAAAAATATGGAACATCCCTTTAACAAATATTGGAATTAATAGGTCCTGCTGTTGCTTGCTCTTAATTTTTTTATAGCATTTAAATGTCATCTTCAGATAGTCTGTCCTAGGGTCAGACAACCACCCTTGCAGGTGGGCCGCTCGAGCTACATCCACAGTGTACTGTTTATACTTGTTATAGACTGATCCAAAGTATCTTTAAAAGCATTTACATCGTAATCCGCTGTCGCGTAAATATGTGAGGAATGCAATGGCAGAGTAACTGGCCGCCTAGACTTTCACATTAAAACCAATGGAAAATTTACTCTCCCAAATAAAATTTTGTTTATTTTTATTAAATAAGTCTCAATTGATAATTCTCATCATAACAATTTTATTCAAATGGTCTTTAATGTAAAAATTATTTTTATTGCATTTATGTAGCATATCGACCACAGGTTGGGTTTAAAATTTGATTTTTAGTCTTGTCTATCGTGTAATACATATTAAAGTGCCTTGCAAGGATTTCTACAAAAAGTGCTGTATAATGGTTTTTAAAAAATAAAATGGCCCATTTTGGCCAAAATATTTTTTTTCATTATGGAATTTGGCTTAGTATTTGAAACAATTTTTTCTATCAATAAGTCCATATATTTCTGTTTGTACATATTATTTTACTCCCATGTAGTGCTTTTTAATTTCCATGCCCTAAACGTAGTTTATATTACAATTGACTATGTTCACTGACTTTTTCGAAAAAGGGATAATTGAGTAGAACGATAGGCTATGAGATGGCTATTGAGAGGCAAGTCCGCCATTACATCAACGTGCAAATTTGACTATTGGGAGGTCATTTAATTGGGTGCGGGACTGTAAATACAGAATGGCTGGAATTCTAGTTGTCATAGAAAACAAAAAGTGAGACAAATAAAATTTGAGGAATCATGGGGAAAGCAGTTTGTTTCACACCGAGTTATATCGATGATATTATAATTTAGTTTGCTGTATTGTTGTGTTTTTGCATATCGTAAATTTAATTTGGTTCAATGAACCTACTTCAAATTAAAAAAAAAATATTTATCACTTTACATTATTTTTTATTATATATATTCCCTATATGCAACTTTACAAAGATGTGCTTTTGTTGGTATTGTGGAGAGTGTGGCGAGTTTTCCCTTCACTGCAGTAATACCACAAGGACAGAGTGGTAAAGTTTTTTCCCCTCCACTTAAACTCTATGTGCACTAATATAACAAGCAGGTCGTTTTCTACCCACCAATTAAATTTTTAAACCTCTGAAAAGCAACATTCAAACTATTCTTTAAACCTTTTTGAGTGCCAAGTTATATGCAAAAAGGGCCAGGTTTTTACTGTTGGCTGTAAAAGAAGTCCCAGGGAAAATTTTACCGAATATGCAGCAGAATTTAAGAAAAAAATTGTATTTTGGGTTATGTATTGACCAACCCATTGGTCTTTATAGTTTTGTCTATAATTATGGAATGTAATGAGATTGTTTTAAATGCTCAATCAAGTTTTGTAAGATTCCTTTTGGCCCCTTTTATAGAACCTAGCTCCATTACAATTTTTTGATAGCCGTTGTTAGGGATGATATTACCATCCTCTTTATACTTAATTGAAAATATTTTATAATAATTGGAATAAGTTAGTAAATACTAATAATTACAGTAGTTATAATTTAGCAAAACTATATTTTTTTAATTTGTACAATAGTCTTAAAGTAATTGATTGGTCCTTTCCTATGGGTTGTTATTGGGATCTGTTCTCGCCCTGTTTGTTTTATCTTGACCATGACTTCCCTGACTTTGTAAAAGCCCTAACTAGTTTTTGTTTGCGGGATGACACCACCCCCTTTCCTAAGTGAAACAGCCGAAGAATTCGCATAAAACCCTTTATATAAAAATGACCCACGATTTCTGCTCTTAAAAATGATTTGCCGAAATCCACCCAAGGGACTAAGCAGATTAACTTTGGAAGAAGTTCCTTTGGGAGCAAGTTCCTGTGCTGCCCGACATAAGAAATAAGAGGAAACCAAGCTTCTGGGACAAATCCTTGGATGCAAAAGTTTACTGGAATCCACATATTGTCAGCCTCTGCAAGAGATAAACACTGCCGCGTATGTAATAAAAAGAAATATAAAAACCAAAAAGCACCGGGAAACAGAAAAAATTTACATACTATGCACTTATGGAAACCCATGAGGTATGGCAGCACTTCAGCAGCAAACCTGAAGCGAGTTGCTGAAAAACAAAAAACCGGTGTAAGTATTTGAAAATCTGGACCCCAGGGACAGCTTTTAACCCGCATTCAAACAACTAAAAATAAAGATGACACAGCGTATATACCCTAAGAACTCATTTTAAATGTGGATAAGCAAACTGCCGAGGTAATACCCAATTACAATACTGGACACTTTCTTGATCCACCAGTCAAAATTCGAATGTTTCTTCACAAAAAGAACCCCCTCACAATGGGAGCCAACTATAATCAGCTCCTTCAAAAAACTAAATGGGAAGACAATGAAGAGGAAACTCGAACTTTTTGGCTGTCGGAAACATCCCATCTACATATCCAAGAATTCATGAAGAGATCAGCCAGATTTTTTACATTGGGGACCCAATCAACCATAAAGGGACAATCATTACAATATCCATGTATATTTGACCCCATAAACTTTCTCGATGTTCATGTTAATAAAGAGATTCTGATTAGTAATCCAAATGTGGCTTTAAAATTTATTTTATAAAGTAATTTATTAGGTCTTTGACACTCTTCCCAAAAGAAAATAAAAAATGTTAGATATCCAGTTTGGTATAGCAAAGAATTAATAGATTTTTTAGTTTTAAAACTAAAATTAGGAGGACGTTGAGACGAATGATAGTGAGCGATTTATACAGTTAAACGAAATTGAGAAGGAGTTATTAAAATAGAATAAAATTAGATTTTTATTATTTTTTAAATAGGTAGAATATAGCATCAATAGGATTGAAAAATTCTGATAATTTGTTAAAAACTTAAGGAATCATAAGAATGCTAATATTTGATATGTCAAAGGAAGTCAGTTTAAATTAAAGGAGATAGTACATTGCAAAAGGCATTTGCAGTGTATTTTAAAGGGTCTCTTTATTTCTTCTCTTTAATGATATGTCATTAACGCGAAACTTGTCGTCTTCCTAACCCCTTAGTTTATCAATAAAATATTGAAAGAGTGATGTGATGGTTCAATTAAACTTTCTTAGTGGTAAACGATTGCTGGCCCAGATAAAGTTCATCTTATATATTATAAGAGTTGTGGGATATATTTGCAAAAACCTCTTTGTTTTATTTTAACCATTTGTTAACTAATATGTTTTATAAAATGTTTTTAATTAACACAAATAAATCAATTTCTGGGTGAAAAGCATTACTCCTTAACTAAATAAAAAAAATGTTGTTTCCTTTAGCACTAAAGCATGTAAATTTAAAACAAAACCCCAAATTTCATAAATAATCAAAACATTTGCAAAACAATACACAACCTTTCTTGGGCTAGTAATAGATGCAAATCTAAACTGGGATCTACATGTAGATAAAGTTTGAAAAAAAAACAAGGGTATTTTGCTCTAAAGAAATGTCATTATTCTGTACATTTAAAACCTTAAAATTATAACTTCACTGATCCAATCCCATGTGAGTTTTGGAAATTGTACTGTACGGTTCTGTACAAAAAACCCAAAGATGGACCAATTATTTAATGCCAAAAAAAGGCCATAGAATCATGTTGGGCTCAAGTGGGATGACACTGTCAAGGGTAATTTGCTGAGCTGGGTTATCATGCTGTTTTACGGGTCTATATTTTACCCAAACTCTTTTACATTTACGCAACAGAATTACCAAAACGAAAACTCAGCACCCATCATTATAATACCCAAAAAGGGCACTTTAAAAATTTTACCAAACCCAAATTTAGAATTTTACAAAAAAAAACCAAATACATCGGGCAGCATTTTTATCAAAATTACCTGTGCAATAAAAAAAAAATGAATACAAAAACTTTAAAAATCACCTAAAAAACCTACCTAACAAATACCATTTTTAAGATTGAGGAATTTATGTAACAAATCAAGTGTAAGTGAAAACTGCCAATCTATAGAAACTAAGAAACTTTTTTTTAATAATTTTATCAAATAACTCTATTAGATTTAATGTAGATGCCAACTTCAATTAATGTATGGTTCAAAACATTTAGGCAACTTAAGAATAAGACCATTCCTGACGTATTAACATGATTTGGAAAAGAGAGTTTTGAATTGAATTGAATGAAAATTGACACAGTTACACGTATTTTTAGAGTGGAGATTCAAAAGCTCTTTAAAAAAAACTATAATATTGTCAACCCCTTCTAAAATTTTGGAATAATATTTACAAAAAGATTTTTATCGTTTTTTCACGCATCCTGTTTGATAAGCAGCAAAGTTGATTTTGAATAAAATGCATCAACTAGTTTATCATCTGATTTAATCAAGTTTTTTATTTTCTCCCTTTCTAATAGGTGTCAGTATGTTTTTCTTAATGGTCACAACTCTAGTAAATTGTGAACTTTAGGGATCCCTCAGGGATAAAATTCTGGGTCCTGTAATTTTTAATAATTAATTACGAAATTGTTTTTTTGAATTTGTAATTTTTCATTCCATATTACATTTGCTATTTAATATGGAACCCTTTAAATTTTGCTCTTCATATCAATTAATAAAAAAGGGTTTACAAAAAAGTTGTACGTTATTTTTTTATATTTAAATAAACTGGTCACTTAAATTTATGAAATTTCTTATTATCAGTTTTGAATATTTTTTAATGGAAAGTCTTGGCAAAATAAGGAAAATTGGCACATTTACTAATTTTTTTTAAACTGTTGAAAGGTAAAATTATGGATTTGTTTGCCTTGTCAAAAATTAATTTTACACTCCAACATTTTATAATAGATCACTTAATTGATTTAGTATTAAATTAATCTAAATTAATACCTCGGACAAGATTTCATCTCATCACATATAAATACAATGACGAGATTATAAAAACTCCTTATCGGGAATGTTGTAAAATTCACCCATTCAAAAGATTTTCTAAGGATTTAAATTGATCTTTTAAAGTTTCAAAGGGATTTAAAGTTTGCAAAACCCGGTTTAGTTTTATATTATTTATTGTAATATATTTATAAATGATAAAACATATATATAAATATTTTTTTAACTACTAAGTCAGTGACTTAAAAAAAAATTTTAAGTTATTTTCCCCTCTATATATTTATCGTTATCTGTAGCTAGTTTTTGTTAACAGATTTTTTTTTATTATTAATATTTTGTTTATTTATTTATTTCTGTTATGTTATTATTTTTATATGTGCGTGTTGTTATTGTTATTTATAATTTTACTGTTAGTTTTATGTGGCATGGACTGGACTGAAATATATTTGGACTTTAAATATTTAATTGCATGTCTTCTTCTGCAGAACATGCACAATGTAATTGGGGGTGTTTTGCATTAAAATAAATAAATAATATCATGTGACAAACCATTTGTATTTGGTTCTTTTCAACCAAGATGACAAATCAATGTTGCAGTAGTTGGAATTATGGTAGTTATTAAATATATTGGAGTGATAGGGGCATCAGCAAACTTACCTAAGAAGACAAGTTCACTAACACCGAGTAATTTGTAACATACACTAAAGAAACACAAAATCACCAAAAAGAGAGAGAGAGAGAGACTCTCTCTTTACTGACCTGAAGAAAGGCCAGTGGCACAGAAAATTGTGTTTTTTGTGTTTCTTTTGTGTATGTTACTACTATCAGGTGTTAGTGAACTTGTCTTCTTAGGTAAGTTTGCTGGTGTCCTATCTCTCCAATATACTAATTCCTGGCCTAGTTTCCCCTTTAAACCTAACCTAAAATTATGGTAGTTAGAATTTATCTGTTATGGGCCCTAACAGCTAGGCCTTGGACCCCTAAGAAAACGTAGTGAGGAGAACATTCTTAGAAGTGCCTCCCAAGCAGATTTCATATCTTTCAATTTCCTACAGAAAGTAATGAGCAAACGTTACACCCTTATTTATTGCAATTTTGTAGTGCAAACTTACATGAAAATCGTTTAGAAAAATCACACGATTTTTCGTGTGACGCGAAACCCCTCCAATGCCTTGTTCTACGAAGAAAATCTACTTCTACGAAAGCTTTCATTGCATAATCGTCTTGTTTTGTTCTTTTTCCAATTGGTCCACTATCTGAAGTAATTTTCTTTGGGAAATCGAACAAAACACTTTTTCTCTTTTACATCATAAAGAATCCCGTCGTACTTGTTCTTTCCAATGTTTTTGAAAGAATCGTTTTACCGGAAGTTTATTCACTTGTTTGGATGTAGAAGAACTTGTATGTGGCAAATCCGAGCCAACCGAACCACTAATAGTAGTAGACTCTTCAGTTGAAATCGCAACATTTGCCGAAAGTGACAAACGAACAACAAATTGTCCCTTTTGAACTACTGAGAATTTAGCATGTAGTGTCTGGAAAGACGCACACTGGGTGTCTGGGTGAGTTTGAGATGAGTGATTTAAAGGGGGGGACAGTAAACTGGGCTGTGGTGGTAACCAAAAACAACTCCAGGGTCAACTTGAGAAAAAGGAAATAGGATCAAGTTAATCTAATATAACTATGGCCAATGCGGTTTGGGCCCACGAAGCTAGTCGATTTTTGAGGTTTGCGTTTTTAAAAATTTAAGGTTTTAAGATAGTAAACGGTAAAACGCAGTTGCTGTAGACAAAGTTGTAGTCTATAATTTTGTGGAGATTTTAACACGTATCTTAAATAATTTAAAGATTTGCGTAGTATATTATATATTTTCCATATCTTTTAACCGTGTTTAAGACCAAAATTTTTTGAATAGATAACCAAACATTCGTACATATTTAAATCAATACGTAGACTCCAATTTGAACTTGATTTTTAAAAGTTACCATTCAATAATTTTAAATATTTGTATTGTATCCAAAGTTAGTTCGGTAATAATGACATAGTAGTATGCAATTTTTTAAAACGTTTGATAATAAAACTTAATAGACCTTACAAAACGTTTTTAGTGTACATTTATTTACCGAGGGAAATCTAACTGCAAAATAATCCTTTATAGTAAAATAACAAATTAACTGTTTTCAAGACGATGACAGCAAAGATATCAAAAAAAATCAGTTAAATAAATAATTAATTAATAATATATACATTCTTGAATATCTAATAAGTCTTACATGTTTAAAAATCCCAAATTAGGTTTTGTAATTTCTAAAAATGATCTTCCGTTTCCTACACGGTAAATAAAATGCGCATTTAAAGATTTTATTAAAACAATTCATAGTCTCCTAAGATGAATTGTTAAAACATTTGCTATCAAACTTCCCGTTATCAGAGAAAACCTTAAAACAATCATGCATATTTTTACTCAATTATTAGTACATCTTCGTGAAATCCAACCAATCCAAAGTTTTTTCTCATTGCTGAACTACCTCATTTATAGAATATCACCGTGAATGCCCCAAAAAAATATTGTATTTTAGTATACCAATTAGTGAATTATTATCATTTCTAAAACGCCAATCGTAGAGATATTTGGGGGAATATGGGGTGAAAGAGTTATAGATGAACGAGTGTAGTTATTGTTACTATCTTGAGTTCGACTTAGCTCAGAAAGGACTATTTATTAATAGCCCAATAGCCAGGGCAACTACAGGACCTACAGCTTTACGTGGAATCCGAACCCACGTAGTGTTGGTCTGATTTTCAGCTAATGACAAGTTGTTTTCTACGCAACATCTGTTAAATGAGTAAGTAGGACTACCGAACTACATAAGTTAAATGTGTCTAGTAAAAAATGTATTTGAAAAGTTAATAAAGTGCATTTTCAAACAAAATATTCATTTTGCAAACCCTAAATTATTTATTTTCCCTACCCTGACAATTATAACAATTTTATAACCTTATGGAGGGTTATAGCCCTCCCCCACTATACGTCTACCCAGCCCTCATTGACTTCCTTTGTCAAGTGTCAAGTAGTAACCCATGTGATATACAAAACCCGGCGCCCTGGTTTAGTATAAAAGTAGCATAGTTGAACACCAGTTTCGTGTCTATGTTAAGCCCTCTGGTCGAAGGATGGTGAACTGATATTTGTAGTTGTACTTTTGTACTTATACTGTAAAAATGTGGTATTATTTGTATTGTATTTTTACAATAACATGATAAGCTGAACCATCCCCCCCCCCAACCAAGCTGGAAAACGTGCCAACTGGGGGATTTGGGTCAAAAAAAGTCGAGCGATGGGATCACGGGTGGGAGTTGGAGGGTCAAAAATAACATCGGCGTGACAAAATGATTTATTACCAAGAGAACAAACTGGCACAGAAGCACAAACATAAAAGGCAGAAGGGCACAATAAAAAAATAGGCAGGAATGGCCACAATTAAATTCTCACTTAAATAAATAACAATAAACACTAAAATTAACAAGATAAGAACAAAAGCTACAAAAACAAAAAATCAACAAAAATACCAAAAATTTACCAATTAACCCCTACGTGGCCTATCTGCAGTAAAGCTGAGACAAACCCCAAAAGTAAGATAAATTTAATGCCCACATAAAAAGTGAAAATTTAGAACACTTGGATCACAACCCCTTAAACCAGGCATTTAGCCCACAAATCCTGATTCACCGGCCAGGGAGTAAGCCCGGGAAACCCTGGCAGCTTTCCCGAATAAGAAGTTAGCAAAGAAACCATAATCCCCCTTTTGGTGAAAGCTTAAAATAAAATATTTAAAAGAAAATATAACACGGTACCGCTCGAGTAAAAAATTTCACTTCCAGACATCTATAATTTCAATTAACAACCAAAATATATAACAATAACTAGGGCCTAAACATAAAATAAATAATTAAAATGATTTTTAACAATGGGGACCTAAAATATAAAAATCTAAACAAATGTAAAAAAGAGAAAAAAACTAAATAAATAAATAACAATAGATATTAGCATAAGCCTTTGTATTTTAAAAATTTTTTTTTTTTCCCTTTGTAAAAAAAATTATAAGTCCCCAATGCTGTGTTTGAATAGAGTCATGTTCCAGTTTAGAAACCTAGGCCACATTCAATAGTTCGGCACCTTTATTTTCTTTTTTATTTCACATTAGCAACCCCAGCTCAGCCGCCGGGAAAAAAGATGGAAAACATGACCTGAGGACAGGAGACTTTACCACAAGATTTTAGAGTGGGGTTAGCGGGCCGCCTCCCGGCTCCAACATGGTTCAGGCCAGCTAGCAGTTTGTAGAGGTAGACAATCCCGGACGGCCAGGCCCGAGGTGAAACGTCCTACTTCAAGGACCCTGGACTGCAAAGGTCAAAACAAACCATAAACACAGTCCACCATCCAAACAAAAATATACAATAACCCCTAAATATAGGGTGATGATTTAACAAAAACTGGGCATGAAGAGCAAAACAAGACAGTAAAAATTAAACTTAGGAGAATAATTTTTGTTGGCAAACTAGATTTAAAACCTTTTTCCAATTTAAAAAATTTTAAAAGACGAAATAGTATAGGAAAAAAATGACAAAAAGAAAACTAGGTAGGATACATGAGCAATAGGTTAGAACATGAAAAACAAAGGGTCAGCTTGGGTAGGTTTTTGGCAAGAACAAAAAAATATGGTAAATCGGTAAACAAACTGTAAAAAGGCTCAACCAAACTTTTACAGAATACATTGATAATAAAGGCAGATATAAAAAACAAATTTAAAGGTTTTAAAAAAATAACCTGGAGCACATGGCTCAAACCTAGGTTAACCAAATAGACAAAAAAAATACAAATTTAAAAAAACCCCCAAACACAAATAAAAACCCATTAATATTTTCAATGAAACAAAAAATTTTTCACCCAAAAGGGGGTTTTGATATTAAAACTTACAAAATGAACACTTACGTTTTTGTTTTTTAAATCAAACTGTCTATTTCGAGGCAGCCAAAACAATGAACAGCCCCGGCCAACCCGACGAAGTGCGGGGAACAGGAACAAAACGGAACTGGGCCAACGGGCCCCCAAACTACGCAACGCAGGGCAAAGCGAAACTCAGGCAGGGCCCGGCAGCTACGATGAAAAAAAGAAATGTACCGGTTTAAAGACCCGGGACAAAGTAACAAGAAAATTATATTTGTTGTTTCTTTTTTTGTTTTGTTTAACCATCTTTGCCGTGAAGTAATAATAAAAATTTGTTTTTATTATTTTATTTTGTCATATAAAAAACCTTAAGTAGTTCAAAAGAAGAATATAGCCTATTAAATTTTATTAATTTAACTGAAAGGTTATGTATATTTAGTTTTATAAAATGACACTAAATCACTGCTTCATTGTAAAATTTACATTTAGGAAAATGAAAAATATTGAATAAATAGGATTTTTGATAAAATTTATTGAGTTTTTTAAAAAAAACGGAAAAAAAAATTTTTGTTACAGGAGCGTTTGTGGGAAAAGATTGCTCTATTTAGTGAAGCAGTCAAGTTGTGCCTAGATCTCAGAGCTGATTATCGATCTTAAAGATAAAGTCCGAAGGAAAAAAAAAGACATATAATATATGTAAAGAAATATTTAAAAAAATCAACCCCCTTCTAAACCATAAAGTGTGAATTTGTTTGTTTTTAGGGCTAAAGAAAACTCAAAAATAACCTCGAGGAAAAAAAAGTCAAGTCATTTCAATGATCTGAGTCACATCCCAACGTGGGAAAAAAAGTGGGTCTTTGAGTGAAATACCGAACTTTTTTATAGAATCCTACCAAACCTTGTGGCCCTGAAGACTTACAAAATAAAAGGGCAATCACAAAGCAAGAACAATGAAAACTGAAAATTAAAATTTTTAAGCGCTACCCCTTGCTCTTTGCTCCAGGAACTTTCCAAATCATCCGTGAAAGAAATTTCTCTGGACGGCTTGATTGCTGATCTGTATACCTCCCGTCCCTTTTTCAGATATTTTAATGACAAAAACTCAAGTGACTTTGAACCCTGACTGAGGTTAAAACAACCATGCTTGTTATTCAAATATCTGAAGATCGACATAAAGAAGATTATTCTATAACCCTAAGCAAATTAATGGATATTGTATCTTTAGCTTAGCTAAACCATTAGAAAAAGATGGTTAAGTGGAAATATTGCAATTAAGAGAAAATGTAATATTTTTAATCTTTAAAAATTTTTAATGAACGACTATAGATGAAAACATTACTCAATAAATCAATTCTTTGTGGATTCAGATGTTAAGACACCTCAAAGCAAGTTTACTTTTTGTAGTAATTTGTTTAAAACATTAACTTATGGTTATACTAAAAAATGTGATTATCTTTTTCCATCTGTTGGATTTACTGTGAAAAAAGGTCTATTGTTTTCTACCTTTTCTGCCCTAAAAGTTTCCCATAGGCTGTCATATATATCAATTTATCTTGTTATGGCCTAGCACCCTTTTGTGGCATTAATCTAATTATATACTTCTTTTTTTCTGCTACTCATAAATAAAGATTTTTAGGGCGAGCCAGTGGCCGAGCGGTCTAAGGCGTCAGGACTTTGAGCTTGGGTTAGAGATAGTGCTGGGTCGAATCCGGCCTAGACCGGAAGATTTATCAGTAATTTTCACCTTCTACTGTACTGGTTCGCCCCCTACTTTGATGGTTATGCAGATAAGAGGGCTATGCAGCCCTAACTTCGCCGGCTTGAATATAATCAAAGACGTTTACTTGTTGTAAGTCCTCGCACAGATCAATATTTATGAGGATCATGGCAAGTAAGGTTTAAAGAAGGAGGTTGGCCCTCCCCTTTAAAAAAAAAAATAAATTAAAATAAATAAAAAAAAAAATCTAATTAGTTTTATAACTTGTTCATTTCATATCCCAAACAATAATGCTGTCACAGGCCAAGCTTGGCTTGTGTTAAACCACCCAGGCATTACCTCATCAGCCATCATCTGTTAATTTTTCTCAAGGTTTCTTTACCTATTCGTTACTTTGACCTGAACTATAATTAAACAATAAAGGGAACAGTACTCCCTCTCTCAAACATTTACTATTTTAAACCGTCAATATATCATTTTGTCTTCTCTTACGTATACTGTCTGATACTTCGTAAAGGCTCCAAAATACATTATATACGTAGTACTATCATGTGCCTGTCCTTCCTTAAGGACGGCCATGGCCACTGACTTCAAATTCAAATATATTTGTTGCATGAGTTTTGCTGTCAAAATTAACTCTATTTTAATCTTCAATGTTTATAAGTATGTAGTTAATTTTCTTTAATCCTGTGTACTTTTCCTTGCTCTAAAATGTATCATGTATGTCTTTGTGAAACGGCAGTTAAAACTTGTTTATCAATATGGAGCTGAGGCAGCGGCTTACCACACAGCTGACACTTTCTTCCAATCATTTGTGCCTTTTCACATTCCATATTACTATTGTAATTTTACTGCACTTATGCCCTCTTTATTTATTTATTCTTAAGACGCCGATCGTCAAGATATGGGCGAATATGGATTTCAAATGAGTGTGATGAGTGTAGATTAATAAGTGTAGTCATTGTTACTATCTGAGCTCGCCTTAGCTCAGAAAGGACTATTTATTAATAGCCCAATAGCCAGGGTAACTATGGGACCTACAGCTTTACGTGGAATCCAACCATGAACTGTGGGTCTGATTTTCAGCTAACTAACAAGTCTGTTAGTTAATTAATTAATGCCTATTGACAACTCATCTACCTCTTGCATTTTATTTAATGCTATTTCACCTGTTGGCCATGTTAGTTCCTTTAAAAATTGTGTTTGTAGCTTTCTCATTTTTGTTCTTCAGTGCTCTGTTTGGTTTAACCTAAAATTATTTGACTTAATAAAAAAGAAGTTGCTTGATTTTGAATGAAATAATTAATTTTTACTGTTATTTATTTAATTTTTGTTTTAGATTGTGCAGATAATTTTGAACACTTTCCAACAATACCCAGAAATGTATAACAATGCAATGGTTTCTGGTTTTAATCCAAGTCTAATCTATGCGGTAAGTAGTAAAATAATTCATAAGAAAAGTGAATTACAAATGGTGAATAAATGTTTTCAATTAATTATGTTCTAAATGTTCTACCTTTTTTTAGTCTCACCGGTTCATTTGATAACATGACTTTAATTAAATTTGAATAAAATAATTATCAAATGACCTCATTTGGTAATTATTTTAAATACCATTATTAAAATAAGGGTACACCTCCAGTTCATGATTCATCTGAGGTTGATGTTCGACGGCTGTATTCTACCTTTAAACTATAGACTTTACTGATAATTTGAATACCGACCATGACTCTCCAGTGACTTCTGTTTCACGACCAATTACCCATGTTAACTTCACCAACGGAGTGAAGCAGGGCTAAGGCGGTGGCTAGCCACATAACTGCGCAGGTTTCCTGTGTGACAAAGAAGGTTTTACTTCTCTGCTGGTCCTAGGGTTTGTTGGGCTTCTCCACACAAAAAAACCCATGAGATATTTACTTAACCAATCCAAAAAGAAGATGTTTCAGAGTTGATGAAAAGGAAATGTTCTGTATATGATTTTTTCCGCACATTGTATCAGTTGCATCAGTGTAAGAGGACTTTGATGTACACATCTGTGTATCCTGGTACAGGAAAATGGGGGGGTTTGATCCCCCTTTTTGCTGCTGTTTTCTGAAGGAAGATTGATCCAAGTTTTTCCTAGTATACTTAGGGTAAAATTATTGTTTTTTAGCCTTTCAAGGCAAAACAGATGTTTAGTTTTTGTTTGGAATTCTTTTTTTTGTTGGGCTTTACTTTCCAGTTTCTAATGTTTTATGTTCGGTTTTTGAGCAATGTTTCGCATATGTGAACATTCTTAACTGAGAATGGGGGGAATTTTGGGTAATGTATACATAAAGTAAAAGAAAGGAAGAAATATCAATGCTGTGTTTATAAGTTTTTTCTTTTAACCAAAAAACATAAATAACCAATTATAATGAAAAAATTCAGAAAGTAACTACAGTCAAGAGCAGGGTCTAGTCATTTACAAGCCCAGTCTTTAGATTGTGTTGTGGGCTGCTGAAATTTTTACATAAGCTGCTGATCTTTTCTTTTAAAATTAATTCTCAGTGAAAGATGTCAAAGTCGTCTAGTCATGCCAATATTTAACAAGTTGTAAACATTTGTTCAACGGGATGATTTTGGGAAAAAAATTGAAAATCGGGCCCTTTCCAATACTTTTTAAAGGAGCATTTAAAAGTTAAGAGCAATGGAGTAGTAATTTTCGACTCATCCTGATTTTTTTCCTGGATTAAACAAACTACTGAAATATAGAATCTGAGGTGTCCATTTTGGGTTTTGGGAAAAAACTGTGTTTCTGACTTGTAAATTAGCTAAAATCATCCCAACACTACGGGGTTCAGTTCCCCAGTAAAGCTGTAGGTTCCTTAGTTTTCCCCTGGCTATTGGGCATTAATAAATGCTTTTTTCTAAAGAACAGTCGACCTTAGAAAAACAATCACTACACTTCTTGTCTATTTCTAATACCCTTTCGCCCCCCATTTTCCCCCCCCATTCTAGACGATTGGGTCTTTGAATGAATAAAAATAATAATGAATGGATTTTTTAGCTGTTTTCCCCATTTCATAATTTGTTAAAGCCAATGTCACACCTTGGTACCAGCCTGTTTTTTGAAAGTTGTCATTTATTCAAGCGGCAGAGCGTAACTGTGTCACTTTTTTGGAAAAGGGAAAAGGGCCTTAAAAATTCTAACTTCCACCAATTCTTTTTTTACTGTGTCCATGGGCTATTCTTATTTTGTTCAAACTGTAAAAACCCCTTTTTGGGCCAGCATGGGGGCTAAATGAAAAGGCTTGGACTGGGGGGGGTGAGTTAAAAGGGTTTCAAACCCCTACCGAGCCAATGGTCGGTACTTAACTTGTTGAATAAAGTTGGTGCCCGGGAAAAAAGTCACTTGACGGGGACGTGAAAAAATGTCAATGGGGAATGAAGTTTTGATTAAAATAAAAAAATTTTAAAAAAGAAAGTTATGACTGGTTTAGAAAATGTATTTTGTCATTAATGTTTTTGCCAAGTATTAGATGTAACCGTGGCCCGCAGGGTCATCAGGAAGCTTCCTAGTGACAAATTTCTAAAAAAGAACCTATCTTACAAAAATAAAATGAAATGAAATGAAATGGTCTTTTTTTAAAACCAGGCGAATTGGGATAAAAAGTCCCTTCTTCCACTTAACCTGATACAAAAAAATTTAAAAATTATAACATTTTGTTTTTAAATACGAAATTGCAACTGAATAAAGTAACAATAACTTTATAATGTAAAAAAAAAAAAAAAAACTATTTTAAAGTAAATAATATTAATAACTATAGTGAAATGATTATGTAATTACAAGTAAAAAATAAATTAAACAGACTTAAAAAAAAAAATAAGTTTATAAAATTCCCACTTACACCCCACACCGCTCTCTTAAAATGGATCACACCTCTTCACACATATATTAATAAATAGTAAATCATAAAACTAAAAAAAAAAAGGAAAAACTTAAAAACCAAATTCATAGTATCCTCCAAATGTTTGCCAAACACTCCCCGGTTTTCATCGGCCCGCGGGGAGAAAGGCTTTTACCTCCCCCCTGAAGCGAAACGTTACAATTTTCCCTCTCCCTCGGGAAAGGGGAAATTCCACAGGGGGCAAGAATTTCGAAAAACGTTTATTAAATATTGAATTTCTATGAGTAGGAATACAAAAAAGCGAAACCCCCCCCTGCGTTTTTCCCGGGGCACTAATTGAGACAAAAACTTGAATTATCATACAGATATTAGGAGACTTTGTGTGCAATACCTTTTTAAAGAAAAAATGGTGTGAAATTCTAGAGCCCCTTAATTTTTATTAAAGAAATTTTGATCTAGAATTGGGTTACTGATTTTTCTTTTTGAAAGATAAAATATAAAATCTGAGCATTTTTTTGTGCACGTTGAAATTCTTGGGGGCCCGGAACATGTCTTAAAATCACGACGTCACAATAATTAAATTGAGTGAGAACTAGAGCCCTTACTGCCCACTTTGACATTCAGTGGTAAGTAAATCAAAGCTTTAAAAACTTGTAGCCTGCAAAAAACTCTGTTAAAAATTTTTCTTTTACCTGTTCCCCCCACCCCAAGGTCCTGTAATAGGAGCCCAAGGGTTACTACTTTGTCACGATTAAGTGCCTGGTTGTTGAGAATAAGTTTGGGGGTGTCATTGAAGTAAGTTTGTTAAAAAGTTTGTGAAACCAATTATTATGACTTGGGTTTTATTTTCATTCGTTCAATCCAGGGCGGGGGCCCCCAAAAGAGCAAATGTTGTCTGTCGGAGTTCATAAGAAATACACACGCCAAGTCAGTAATTGAAAAGGGGTGATATATCTCAAATATCTGCAAACAAGTGAAATTTAGAGTTTAAAATTACAAAATTTAAAGTCTTTGATATAAAGAGAGAGAAAAGTGGCCCTAGCACTTACCCTAGGACACCTTATAACAGATCTAAAGTGTGAAGCCCCATTCCCCAGTTTCACACACTTCTACGGTAGATGATATGCCCTCCCCCAGTAAAACACAACCATCGAAAACCCACTCCTTTTAAACTTAAGTAAGGAAGAGGGTGAACAACGCAGTCGAAAGCCTTAGAAAAATCAAATAAAGTTAAGGTGTCAATTGCCTACTGTCCAGGGCACGACGAATATCGTCAGTTATTTTTAGAAGTGCGAGTGGTACTGTGTTGGGGTCTAAATCCAGATTAAAAATTTGGACAGGATTTGTTCTTTTTAAAAAATGATGATGCTGCTCATGTACCATCTTTAAAGGGCACTTGGACAATGGGGGAGGATATTAATAGGTCTGAAATCAGAAGTACGGGGGGGAGGGAGCATTTATGAAGTGGGCTACAATACATTTTCCAAAATTTTTGGAAAAGGGGAAAAGACATGAAGACCTTTAAAATAAATGTAATTTTGGGGGAGTGTGACGGGAAAGTATCTTTGAAAATTTAATGGGAATATTATGGGGACCCGACGCATTATTTGTAGTTCTCATGACTGCTCTACACACATCAGCCTCCTTACAGATAAAGGGGAAAACTGCCCCTAAAAATGGGGTAAGGGCAATCTTGAATTGGTCGTGTAAGCAGGAACCCTGACGGCCCACTGGTATTTTTCGAAATAATCATTGAGGGATTAAGATCGATGTTGATAGTTTTTTTAAACCCTGGGTTTACCAAGTCCCATTTCTTTGATTTGGGACCATAATTTTTTAGATGATTGGTGGAGCCAGAAAAGATCTATAGTAGTACTGTTTTGCATTACGTATTTTTTTGTTGAGTACTATTTCTAAACGTTTATAGGATACCCAGCCCTCAGGAACAGATTATTGGGTAGCTTTTTAGGTTATTTTTGTTCCTTTCTTTCCCCCTCCTACCTTTTGGAAGAATGTGTTTTGGAAAAACCTCATGCATGGTCAAAGCTGTGATGAAAATATTACCAAATGGTCTTTGTTAAGTTCCTGTGCGCTATGTAAATATTAAACATGGAACAGAATCCCTGTGGGGATACCCAAAAAAATTGTTAATGGGAAAAGGACTAAAAAAAAACCCGTATTAGGAGTCTTCACAAAAGAAAAGGCATGAATCGGGGGAAAAACCCAAAAAGTCGGCTGAGAAGAATGTTACTTGTATCTTTAACATCAAATATAAAAAATGTTTTCTTTTTTGGTTTTGGGGGAATTTCGGGGATTTAAATGAAACATTTTTGAATTCCACAGTTTTTTTTTGATTTTTTTTGAAAATTAATTAAAAAAAAAATGTGGAATTACTAAAAATGTTTCATTTAAATTAATAATGTTTTTTAAAAAATAATTTTTTAACCTTATTGTCCAGGTTCGTTAAAAAATTGTTTTCGTGTTATGAGTAGCTTCTTTTTCCGATGTTATTAAACAACAAGACAGGGTGTTTGAAAATTGAAGTACGCGTATAAACCTTGGGGTTTTATTAGGGGGTTTATATTTTTACTGTGGTTGTTCAGACGTTTTTTTTAAATTGGGGCCGGACGTGAGCGACCTGTATTTCTATTTAGCGATGTGGGGTTTCATTTTCAAAAACAGGGGGGAAAACATACCACCGCTGGCGTTTTACTTCATGGGTCAAACTTCTGCCTTAAATTTTTTAACTTTGCAACAGGTTTAGTTAAAAGAACAGCAACGTAATGAACTGTATAAAATCAATCAATCAATCAAATATCTTTATTTCTATTAGTACATGTAACAAAAATAATGTCAACCAAATTATAATTTAAAGACAATTTAAAACATTTTGTATCCTTAAAAAATAACATTTTAAACAATTAAACAAAAAAAAAAGCAAAAAAAACCCTTTTTAATGGTTCAAAAGTATAAATTCTTTTAATGGAGAAAAATTGATGAGTCTATCAAAAACTTTTTAATAATTTAAGAAATTTATTTTGATTTTTCTCCTTTTAAAAATTTTGTGGAAAACGCCCAAAAAAAACTTTTTTCCCTTAAAAGTAATCTTCTTTCAGAAAAAACACTTATGTTGTTCAATCGTTTATGTGGTCGGTGTTTATTGATGTCATTTTCCTATTGAAATTTTATTGTTAAAAAAAATTAATTTTTATTGTCTCAATATAAGACTAAAGCAGAAAAAATTTTTAAGTTTTAAAAAATATATGTCTGATTGTTTCAAATTAAACATTATTCTTAGCGCTCTTTTTTACTTTTTTTAAAAAATTCTTTCTAAATTGTTTGAGTTTTTTTTCCTTTTTTTTTTTCAAATACAATTCCATAAAATATGGAATGGATTAATGCATAAAAATGGTTTTTAATGTTTTAATATTACTGAATGTGCCTTTCCCTTTTGAGCAAAAAGCCCCACTTAAGTTTTTTCACGACAAGATTTACATGCCCTTTCCCAAAGCTAGATTTTTTCTATAACTTTCCCCTAAAAATTTGGTTTCTTCATTTTTCAGAATCTCATTTTTAAAATATTGTGGGGCTTAATTTTATTTGGCTTTTTTTTGGGAAAAAAAAAATAAAATTAGTTTATTGAATTCAAAAGGAGATTTTTAAATGTTAAAAAAATCTTTTACCAATGAAAGAAATGCGAGGGGTAATTTAAAATTAACCCCCACTTTCCGCAGTTACAATTATATTGTATCATTTGATAAAGGTATATTTTTATTTTTCTTTTGCCTATAATTCCTGGTAGACCTCTCAAGTAGCATAGAAATAGTAGGGGGGTCCCAATTGACGTTGGGGGACCCTATTACTATTAAAAGGCGGAAGCGTATTTCCTTATACCAAATTTTTTCCCATTTTTATGTATTGTTTGATTTCAACAAATTGTTTCCCTTTCAAAAAAAAATTTGATTTAAAACCATGTATTAAATATCTAAAATTCTGTACTCTCCACCCCAAGAGTCAAAGAAAATTCAACGTTTGCATATCAAAAACTTTCGAATGCTTAGATAAATCTAAAAAAAATTGATTGTTTTTTCCCCTGTATCCTTCTTCAATTATGATTCGATGAACTTTTTCCCCTGTGTTATGGTAGACTTATTAGATCTAAAACCGTGTTGTTGTTTATTAATAACTTATTTTTTTCAAGTATTTCAAAAATTGGTTAAACACTACCTTCTCTAAAATTTTTGAAAAAAACGGAAAGTAGTGTACCAGTCAAAGCATTTAAATTTTAGTAGGTACTAGTAGTTTGATATTGTAATTACCATATTTACTTGAAGCATAAAGATAACCGTTACTTTATTGACCCATAATTAAGGGGTTGATAGTTTTGTTTTATGGGTTGTGGGATTAAGGGGCCCAAAAAAATGGAATATTAGTATTGTGAAGTGCTCAATTTTTTTGTAAAATTTTTTTGGGTTCCGAACATGTACT
Source organism: Stictocephala bisonia (assembly GCA_035578905.1). Taxonomy (NCBI): domain Eukaryota; kingdom Metazoa; phylum Arthropoda; class Insecta; order Hemiptera; family Membracidae; genus Stictocephala; species Stictocephala bisonia. The sequence goes on from JAQJVL010001782.1 coordinate 69,875, forward strand.
GTTTGGTTTGTGCATGGAATTGGAAAAATAAAAATATTTCTCTAGCAAATGATTATAAAATACAGTTTTCTTGCAATTATTTGAGGTATTTTTTTAAATTTGTAAGCATTTTTATAAAAAACAGCACCTATCACAAATTTTTTGTTTTAGCAAAAGTTTTTCATTTCTATTTAATAAAAAAAAAATTAAAAACTTGAACATTTCCTTAAAAAAAATTATTAGTATTCGTCAAAAAACTGAAAAAACAAAATAAAATTATTACAGTTAATTATAAGTCAGAATTTTTTACTGTCGGGGCATAGCTTATATATTTTCAAACTAAAACCTGTAAGAAACAGCTGTTTGCAAAAATCTTTTTTGTAGTCAAAACAGCAGTAACTGTTAAATTTTCCACAGGCACATGGATCGTGAGTGAACTTTGACCCGTCTTTTCAGTTGTGTCTTGAGTTATTGAGCCCAGTGGCTTTGGCATTGTTGATGTTTATTAAATTCAAAATTTCTTTGGGGTCTTTTATATTTTTTAACAAATACCTTTTCAAATTCTATTAATGAAAAAGCTCTCATAAATTTAAAGCTGGTGAAAAGGTTTTTTGCTAAAAATTTAAAAAATACCCCTTTTTGCCGTTGATTGAAAGTATAGATTTCTCAAGCAAAAAAAAAAAAAAATAAAATAATTTTTTTTTGGGGAGAAGACAATGCCCGTGTTAAAGAGGTTTACATTTGTTCTTATAATAAAAATAAAAAACTAAATATGGTGTGCAAAACAAAAAAAAAAGATTTTAACAAAGCATGGAGGAACGGATAAAAGTTTTAATCAAATAAATAAAGTACAAAATAAGTCATAAAAAAAAAAACATTTCAAAACATGGATAATGACATGTTTTAGAAAAAAAGCAGTCAGAAAATAATAGTTAAAGGGAAAATTGTGAAACAACTAAAAAAAAGTGAAATTCTTAGACGTCAAGGAGTTAGAAATCACAAGCAAAACTTCCATAGTTGGTTCCGATTCAAACAAATCATCTAAGCACCACAAACAGGGATGTGTCATTGTTAGTGCATGCCCGTACTAATAATGAACTGATAAAGAAAAGAAAAAAAACCCAAAGCAAATTTATTTTGAATTATTAGGACAAAAATGGATATCGGACGATACCGTATCTAGGTACTTTGAAATTTAATTTAATAATAAACTGTTTAAAAATAAAAACCCGTTTACATGAATCCCTTAAAATTCAGGGAAAAAAATTACTGAAAGATTACAGTACCCACTCGATCCCCTTTAATTTGAAAATTTTAATCATCTATTCATTTCCGGAATGACTCCCTAAAAAAAATGGTGAAGGAGGCACACACTGGAGTCTTTTTTATATAATAAAAATAAAGCAGCGTTTTTCTATTATGATTCTTGTGGGACTTTTTTAACATCGAAAATGCCCAGATCATAGCAGAAAAAATTACATAAAAATTTAAAAACATAATGAAGATAAGGTTAAAGTGATACATCTCAACACCACAACAGGACAAAATTATGATTTTGGAATCTATAGGTTTTTTTGGCGACTGTATAATGGGGAAATGACTATGGTGCACAAGTTCCCCTATTAGAACTGACTTGGGACAGTTTGTGACAAAGAGATTATATTTAAAAGTTCAGTCATGGCATATATTGAATAGTGGGCTGCTTGTACCTCTCAAACTATCAAAACTTTCTTTTAAGCTTGAATAATAAAAGTAAAAAATTAACATTGGTTGTACATAGTGATATTATACAAAACAAAAAATAAAAACAAAGAAGAACATCAATAAAAAGTTAATAATTATGTTGAAATAAATTTGAAAGGAAACCCTAAAAATATTAGACATTCAAATACTTCTGAAATGTTTCTGCTGCAGACAGTCATGGTAGACAATTGCAAGCCGTTTGAGTAAGGTTTTTGGGCCCAATGTGAATTCTGTGGTGCATTTAAAACCCAAAATGCAGGAATCTCTGAAGTTTCAAAAACTTAGCAGCTTTGATGGTTCCCTTTACGTTAAAAAAACTCATTTAATTTGGGTGGGGGCCAATGTTTATATTTGCGAAGGGGAAACAGAATGTTTGTACATACACAAAAAATACTTCAAAGCCTGCTCCACCAAAAGTTGTTATAGTGGTTACCCTACGGCATGATGTACCAAATTGAAACAACCGAATCTTCATAAATATCAACTTGAAAAAATGGTACTTTGGGCTGGGGACCAATTTCTTGCCCCAATAAACGAACTTCCCCGCCTATGTATACTAGCATGGGCTACATTTTTTAAAAAACGGGAAAAATCAAAATTGCTTGTATGATAAGAGAAATCCTCCAAAGTAAAAAAAATTATCTAGCTCGAACTAAATTTAAAAAACAGGTATTAACCAGCACAAAGATGTCATTGGATTGTGGTGCGGATTTTAAGGTGTAATTGATGAAATTAAGAAGATTCAACAGCAGCATTTGCACACTGTATCTGGGGGATTTTAATGATACCAGGCAAATGTCAGCAGGCGTAAACTTTGACATTTTGAGGAAATTTGGTAGACCTCAAGTAAAAGAATGTATAAACACTAACTTTACTTCTCAGAGGGTTTTTGATGGAGCAACTGTTTTGGTTGTTACAAAACCTAAATTTTTCCAGAAGCCTACCATTTAAAATTACAAAATTTGCTTTCCCGCAGCTTATCAGGATTTCAAGTTAATGGTCTTAAAACACTGTAAGTTCCCCCCTGGGCTGTATAAGAGACCTTTTCACCCCAACACTTTTTCTGCCAACATTACTAAAATTTTTACTGTAAAATGGAGCCCAAAGTAAAAAAAGTGATCCATAATGAATGCCCACCAAATGTTTAGAAATCACCCTTTTACTTGACTTTGTCAAACAACTGAAAGTAGAAATTGAAAATGTAAAAAAAGTTAAAATGTCTGATGAATACAACCCACGAGAACAAATGCAGTTTGGATGTTCCCCTGACTTTCCAATGATGTTTTGAAAACTGAGCTACGCAGGGGCTGTTTCCAAGTCAACTTGTCAACCCGACCCACTTCCACAAGGACCCCCAATGAGTAAGCAAGGGAAAAGTAATGGTGTTAGTATGTGAAAGTGATTTTAAAGCAGAGTACCACACAACAGACTAACCCCTTTTAAACACTCAAGTGAAAGTGTTTAGAAAAGCACCTCTTGTTGAAAACACTAGTGTAGAATTATGCAATGAGTTGTAACGATTTTAACTGTAAGATCTTAAAAAAACAGTCTTGTAACCAATGTTTTCCCCCTTTAAAATGCCAAACAATTTACATCAGCCGCCAAGTTTACTTCAACAAAATTCAATAAATAATTTAATAATTTTCCAAAATCACCAAGTTATAATTTTTCAATCAAAAAAAATTCGGGGTTTTAAAAAACACAAACATCATAGAAATAACTTTAGATAATTAAACCAATATAATAATTATAACAGAACACAATAGTCTGATGCGAAACCATTACTTTTAAAATTAAAAGGCTACTCAAAAAAAGTTTTTGTAAACCCCACTAAGGGGGTGGTGTGTTGTTCCTTTCAGATCAAAATTGAAGGGGAAAAAAGTTGGCTTTTAAAGATGTAGAAGCTCTATGTGAGGAAAGTTATATGAGTGTTGTCTGGCTAAATTTTTAAAATTTATGCAAGAAAAAATTTTGGCAGGAGTATATAGGAAAACCCCAATTAAAAATTTGAATTCTGATGACTTAACTTAAATCTAAAATTTTTTTAAAGAAAGAAAAAAATGTAATTTTTTCAGGGGGTTTTAACATTGAAATTAGATTCTTTAAAAAACTAGGGATTTGAAAAAATGTCCTTAAAAATCTGGAAAGAGACATCTTAATTTTCCCACAAGGGTAACTCCTATTTTGTCATCATGATTTATAATTTTTTTTCAAATATAAAAATTTTTTTCCAAATTTTAAAAAAATTTGGGCGTTTTTACTGCCCTTTCAGATCACTGGGGAGCTTTTTTGAGGGTTTTTTAAAATAAAAAATTTAAGTCCACAAAAATCGCCTAAAAATTCATTTTTTAAAAAAATGAAAATTTTTCAAAAGCAACATGGTTATGTTTTTTAAACTATTAACCAAAGAAATTGGGCCCGGGTTTTTTAAAGAAACATTTTACCAAAAATTGCAGTTTCTGTAATTTTAAATTATTATTTCAAATTTTGTCTTTCCTTGTAAATTTAAAAAAAAAACTCACGTAAAAATCACTGGATTATGATGACCTAAAAATGAAAAAAGGGAAATTTTTGAATCATTCAAAAAGGCTCGGACCTCTAAAAGATTTAGAACTACATCAAGATGTTATTAGTAGGAATAAAAGGGAGTTTAAATTAAAACTGTTAGAGTGTAAAAAGAAAATTTCTATGATAGTAAAAAATTTATAGGTCAATGAACATTGGTAAAACAACTTGGGATACATTTTTAAAAGAAACACAATGGAAAGGAAACAGGAAAAGAACCCAAAAACCTTAAAAAGGAGGAAAAAGGGAAAAATCTGATCCAAATCTCATAAGAATACCTTTAATTCTAAATTTAATAATTAGCACAAAGTTTATCAAAAAATTATGTTAACTTGACACTGCAATAGTACACTTTTTAACGTCAACCCACTCCAAACAATCCTCATTCACTTTTTACTGCCTTCCTGTAAGCGAAAAAGAAATTTGGCATTGTTTTGGTCATTCAAAAATAAATTGTAAGTGGGTATGACGAAATCCCCGTTAAAAGATTAAATTTTCAAATTTAAACAACTTCTTAAGCCCCCTACACCTAATAAATTTTTCTTTTATATCTGGAATCTTCCCCCAAGAACTTTTAAAAATTTCCAAAAAATCATACCATTCTAAAAAAGGAAATAAAAAAGACCCAAATAATTACGTCCCATATCTTACTTCCTTCAATATCAAAAATTTTGAAAAAAAACCCTGCCATAGATTAGCTAAATATTTAGAAGAGACAACTTTTTTTGAAAAAACAAAATGGTTTTTAGAAAAGGAAAATCTACGTAACAGCTTTTTTTACTTTTGTTGAAACTTTTTAGAGGCCATCATGTGGCGAGAAACCCATTTTGGGTTTTTTATGGACCTTTCTAAGGGCCCTTCGAAACTATTTTATTAAAATTTTTTACAAAATTATACTGGGTATTTACGGTACCAGCCTTTAAAATGGTTAAAAATTTATCTCTAATAGATTTCCCCAACGTGAAAATCTCTTCCACAATAAACCAAAAATTAGCCCAAAATTCTTTTAACAAAATTAAAAAAACAAGCAAGGTCTCCTCAAAATTCTATCCTTTGGGCCTCTTTTGTTTTTTTGTTATTACAGGATTTCCATCATTAATGAGAAAATTTCTTAACCAAAGTAAAAATTGGGACTCTAGCTGACGATTCAAATTTAATCGTTTTTTAGGGAAAATCAAAAGTGATATAGAATCTGAAGTCTAAAGCACCTTTCAAAAATTCAAGAATTTTTTTCAAATAATTTTATTTTTATTTAAAAAATTGAAAAACAAATTTTATTTCTTTTCAAACGGACAGAACAAAAACATTTTTTCCCCAAACATTAAGTAGGGGATACAAATATTAGTAATATAGTTAAAACAAACTTTTGGGGCTAGAGATTGATAACATTTAAGTTGGAACGGTCATATAAAAAAAATACTTACAAAAAACACCAGGACTGTATACCCTTAAAACAATGTCATTTTTTTTTGCAATTCCCCCACTTTTTAAATTATTTACTACGCTCAAATTCTGCTCACTTAGCTTATGGTTTTTTGTGTGTATGGGGGAACATGTAATTATAATTTAACAAATTACTATTATTACAAAAAAAAAGATAAGGATAATGTTAAAACTTAAACATGATGTCATGTAAGAAAGCATTTTACCTCACTTGAAAATTTTAAAAAGTTTTGACCAAAACAAAATTTTACTGTATATTGTAATAAACAACCCTAATGATTTAATTTTTAAATCAAAATTTTCATTCCTATAACCAAGGGGGAAAAAAGATATCAATATACTAAACACAATTTAGCTTTCTTAACAAAAAGCCCTCTCAAATGGGAAGTAAATTCTTTAAGCTTTGCCTATTGATATTAAAAAAGGAAACCCAAAAATTTAAAAAAATTTTGAAGAATTAAGAACATTCCGGTGACAAAACCCCCCTATGCTTTATCGAATTTTTAAACCTTTTGTGTTTGATATTTAAATTTGTTATTATCAAACTCTAGTTTTTTTTAAAAAAGGCCTTATGTAATTAGTAGTAAGACTGACACTATTTAATGTACTAGTTTGTACTCAACAAATAAAGAATTTTTGTCTATTGTCTATTGTCTATTATATAAGTTGTTGTTTTAAAATTGAATTTTGAAAAAAATGTTGTTAGCACACTATTGTAGGGTAGGCAAGGAGTGTTGTACATTTCGCACCATTTTGTGAAGAAACTATACAAGACTTTTTGACTTGGTACAACCCAAGGGTTTTTCTTTTCAAGTAAATTGCATCTAAATTAATCTATTATATTTTTAGTCTGACTGCTCGGTGGTTGGAAAATTTAAAATATTTATATTATTCCAAAGGAACTTGAAAATACCAATCTTGACTTTAATTTATTTGTACAAATATCCATTTGACAATAATTGATTAATTATTAACTTGTGATTAGGTCAGTCAAATGGCAAAATGTTCAAAGCTAAAAAGTACATTGAACAAAAGAAATAAATTCACTAACCATGTGTTTCCTTAGATTTTTATTGAATTGTAGCTCACTTCTCTCAGGAATCAGCAGGCCATAGTGTCCTTTTTTTTAGATGAGATGGGAAGCGTCTTTCTTGAGTTTTGTTAGTTAACACTGATTCTTTTCTTGAGGTCACAAACATGCTTTTACACCCAAGTATGCACTAACAGTGCGATTGTCACCTTCACCGATATCGTGGAAGCTAGTGAGTCCATGGAGCAGAAGTCCGAGTTCTAAAGGCACGAAAAAACCCTGCACACTCATCACCAAGAAACAGACAGAAGATGCTCGGACTTGAACGTCATCAAAACGGGAGGCATTAAAAATTACCAATGAAAGTATTGGTTTAAGGTACACAGTACAAACATGTGTGTTGTTTTTCTCGCCCGCTCTCATCTGATTTATAATTTTGGAAACAACCCAGGATAACAAAACAAATTCATTCAGAAATTAACAAAAAATGAGAAAAAGGCTTTTAACCTAAAATAATATTTAAACTGATATTATATCCACACTGATGCTCTTTACTTAATACTGACTTATACTAAAAACTACTACAGTTGTAGCCTACATTCTAACTTGAAAACAGAAATAAACGCATTAAAAGTAAGTTTTTTCCTTAAACTAAAAACACTTATAATAAAAGCAATCAGTAATAATAATCACAAATAAAACTCAAAAAAATTCAATATAATGTTCACGACACACTTGTACTGACAATGGTGTCAAGATGACTAAGGCCACATACTGTGAAGGAGCCCGATTCATGCATAAATGTAGTGGAAATATTCCTTCCAGGCTGGGGTTTCTTTAAGAAATGATGGAAATTGTCCAACAACTCTTGTCTGACGTATCAAATACTCGATAATTGCCAAATTTTACAAATAAACACATTATTTTTATGCTTTCTTGTGTCAGATATCAGAATCACAAAAGGATGGTGATGTATGAAGTACAATAACAATAAATGGTTCCAAAGAATTGGTACAAACATTCCCCCATATTAAACACTAAAAAATCAAAACTTTGAAAATTACCAGTTTGAGTCTGAAATATGTTTTTTGCCATTACTAAAAAAACTAGTCAAGTTATAGACATGTGGCTTTTACTAAAATATTTTAAATTGTAATTCACATCTTTCCTGAAAATTTAATCAAAATGGTTTGAGCCGTTTTTGAGAAAATTCCATTTTTGTATGTTTTTGCCCATAAAAATAAAAACTAAAATTTAAAAAAAGTGAAAAAATGGTCTGGAGATTTTGACTAAATACACATACATACTAAATTTCATAAAATTTGATCCATCCGTTTGATCTCCAGCGAACTGCATATACACATAGACGCACACTTACAGACAGACACAAACATTCTTTAAAAAAAAAAAAAACACTTTTTTGAGTTCAGGGGACCCTAAAATGGATTTTTAGACCAAATCATAAAAAAAATGTTTTGGATGATCACAATACTTTCTCTATGCTAACGCATATGGGAGAAAGTAAAAATTAAGAAGAAAAACATTCTTGAACTAACATAAATAGTGGAGTATTATTGTTAATGTATGGTGTTTTGTATTTAATCAACTTATTTGATATTGTAGACTGTCCTATAACATTTTATTCTCTGGTAGGTTTAAAGCTTGCAAGTATAATTTTTATCTTTAAGAAAGAAAATCTCTTTTATTATTTAATAAGGTTTAGATACAATAGTTCTTAAAAATTAATTCAATTAATATAATTTCCTCAAAGTAACTTAATATTACTTACCATAAACAGTACTTCTTCCCTCACCTGACACGTTGTGTTTGAAGGTACGCTCTCGAGACCCTAAAATTGTGTGTTCGTTGGCTTGGCGCCCGTATTACTACTCTTGTAGCAGCTACGGGAGAGACACAGATGTAGTGCGACGGTACTCTAGTCTGCCACTGCATATTACAGCCCGTGTAGCAGATATCATTACCACTTGGCTACTTCACTCCGTTGGTCACTTTGTATTGGGCCTTTCTGCTATCTTACTGCACAAAGATGGGATAACATCGTAAGTATTTGTATGTACTGAATGTAATTTTTGTCACAATTTTAAGACTAAAAAAAAAAATTAGATACAATAATATACGTATACTAGAGTAAATGAAACTTTTGTAATGAAGTCTAGAAGAAAGATGGACTCACACTCATTTGGTAGTTATTTAACGCTTTGAAAGTGAGTAACAAAATCAACATTTCAAACATATTATGGTACACATTTTAATGACATGTTCCCTGCTCAATCGTTAAGTGTATGTACAACCTGGGTTAGTACTACATGCTGGAGTTGTTTTATGGTTGTTATTTAAATAAGAAACAACTAAAACTGTATACAGCTTAAGATAAATAGATAATGAGATACACATATGAAATAATATTTAAAATGTTCTGGCGGCCCTCAGAGGTGCGTTAACGGTTTTATAATGTGACGTGTAGAAAACCTACTCTAACCCAGGAGGGTTTCAGCACAAATTGTTGTCAACACCACACCAGCTCTGATGAATTTGAATGATAATTTATCTGCTCTATCCCGGCCCTACATATATGTTACAATACCAAATTTAGAATTTTAACTTGGCTTACAAAATAGCATCTTCTCCGGAAGATATCCGGAGATATATTCTCTGGGATCTCTCATAAATAAATAATAAATAAATAAAAATGCCTTTATTTCCAAGCGTTTCTCAGATACATCTGCTTTTCAGAACAACTTTGGTCAATTAAAATGTAGAGCTTACGTTAAATAAATAAATACAAAATATTAAATAATAACTTAACACTAAATAACAATATAAGAACAATAACCACATTGCTTGTCAGTTTCTACAACCTACAGACCTAAATATTTTCAGACAAAAGCAATCTAATTTTTCTTTTAAAGGTATTACTTGCATTAAATATTTAGGTTGTCAGGGAGGTCGTTATACAACTTAGGGCCAAAGTAAGTAAAGCTCTTTTTACCAAATTCTAATTTAACTTTCGGTAAGTGAAGATTCCTACCATGGCGGGTGCCCCGTTGAGAAACCTCTTCTCGGAATATAAGCTTCTCACGAAGGTACTGAGGCTCGCTGAGCATCAGCACCTCTGTGCGTCATGCAGCACGTCAACATCCTACACACGGGCTTCCATGGGCAGTAGGTTGGCTGCTTCACGATAGGCAGTCACATGGTTCAAATCTCCGTTAGACTGTAAACAAAGCGGATGGCTGAGTTTTGAAGCCTCTGGATCCGACCAACGTCCTCCCCCGAGATGCTGTTGCCGTATGCAGGAAAACAGTAATAAAATACTGAGAGTATCAGCGACTGCATGAGCTGAAGCTTTGCGGTCTCTGGAAGCAAACTTCTGAACCTGTACAGACCCCTCAACCTTCCTAAAGCACGCTGGAGGCATGAGTGACATGCTCGGTGAACGTAAGGCCATTGTCCAGTACGACACCGAGCGTCTTCACCTTATCACACACAGCCAAACTCCCGCCATCCAGCGCAAATTGCCACTCCACTCTCGCTGAGGGTCTGTAACAGATCATGTGGTGCGGTGTGCAGAACAGTGCACTTGTCCGAGTTGAGTGTCAGCCCATTGATAGCTGACCACCTTGAGATGTTCTCTAAGTCAGTATTTATTTGATCAAAGGCTGTTCTGATGAGCCCAGCCTCATAGGACAAGTGCAACTGAGAATCATCTGCGTACAAATGCGCAGTACAACTTGTACACAGCTGGGGAAATCGGCTGTGTACAAATTAAACAGAATTGGGCCCAGGCAACTGCCCTGCGGAACGCCCCACTGCTTTCGGAGGGGGTTCGATGTCTCACTTCCCACTCTGGTGACCTGCAGTCTGTCTCCGAGGTAAGACCTAACCCAACCAGTCACATCATCACTGAAGCCATAGTAATGCATCTTTGCTATTAGCATATCGTGATTCATTGAGTCAAATGCCTTAGAGTAATCGAGCATAACAAGGGAACTATATCTGCCCTTGTCCCTAGCTTCAATCAAATCACTGAATAAATTTGTTAAAGCAGTGCAAGTACTGTGATTCTTTCTAAAGCCAGACTGTAGGGCAGGCAATAGGTTTTCTGTTTCTATGTATGTTGTTATTTGCTTGATTGCTATTTTCTCTATTATCTTGGACATGGCTGGGAGTATTGATATGGGTCTTAATTGCTCAATACTATTTGGAGAAGTTGTTTTGGGCAGTGGGCGGACAATGCTGGTCTTCCATGCTTGAGGGAAAACTTCGCCTCTTAGTGACTCATTATCAAGATGTGTTATGGCTTCAATGGCATACGGACTCACAGCTTTAACCATTTGTATTGATATTTCATCACTGCCAATAGCTCTAGATTTTAATTTCGTTTATCACTGATTTAACAGCTTCATCAGTGACAGCACTAAATTTAAAATCATTTAGCAAATTATTTTTCTTGTGTGTCCTAAAGAACATCAACACATTCCTATCTACTTCATTTTTTGAACCCATTTCAGCGAAATACTTATTTATGTCATATATTTGGAAATCAAGTGACAGTCCAGACTCTTTATTTCCAATTACATTGCACTGCTTCAAGCAATTCCAAAAATCTTTGGGGTTTTTTGTGCTCACTAACTGATCTGTAAAAAATTCCTTTTTAGCTTTCCAAATTGAAATATTTAATGTGTTTCGTATTGTCTTATAATTCTCCCAGTCTTGCTGTTTCCTTGACTTCCAGTATTTGTTTCTAAGCTTACACTTCTCTCTGGTCAAGGCCTTTATCTCATCACCCATCCAGGGAGCCTTTTTCTTAGTAACCCTCTTACATACAATTGGAGCATGCGTATCAAACACCTTTCTGATATTAGATGTAATTGCATTTTCGACATCATCAACTGCATTCATTTCCAATATGCCTCCCCAATTTATCTGAGCAGTTTCATTGATTGCCTCTTCAAGTTTAAACTTAGAAAAATCTCTAAAGGTAACAAGCTTTGGCTCATTTTTCTCTTTTTTTATTACTAAATCACAGTAAATCAACTTATGGTCCGTTATTACCTTGCCTCTGTGATCTCTTATACTTGAAGCATCAATAACGCCGGTCCTCTTGACCTCGGCCGACCTGTCCACTATAATGTGGTCTAACAAGGTGGCCGAGGTTGCTGTCACTCTTGTAGGTTCGTTTACTAGTTGTACTGTGTTCAATTCTCTCAAGAGTCGGCGTAAATACTTGGATTCACTACATGTTTTTGAAGTGAAATCGATATTTATGTCCCCTAAACAAATCACAGAGTTGACTTCGACTGCAAGGTCGACAAAGAGGGAATGAAACAACGGAGCAAGACAAGTGTACCTGACATCAGGGGGCCTATAAACAACGCACAGACCAAGCTTCCGTCCCTTTACCCTCAGAACTACACAAAGAGTTTCAACACCAGGCGCGGTGCCCATGGTGACAGTGTGTTGCTGGTACACAAGGCCGTCCCTTATGTAGATAGCAACACCGCCTCCCGCTTCGTCGTCTTCATCTGGTTCCTGTGTGCTGGAGCGATCAGAGCGCAGCATGCTGTAGCCTGGAATGTTGTAGTTGTCGGAGGGTGTGCCAGGGTGAAGCCAGGGTGAAGCCAGGTCTCCGTCACTCCAAAAACGTCAAAGTCAAAGTCGTTCACCAGCGCACACATTTCTGTGAACCCCGTGTTGAGGGAGCGCATATTTAGGTGACCGACCCTGAGGTTACGCCCGTTGCCCCCCCTCCCGGCTAGTTTCCCGAGAGCTGAGGCGTGCCCGTACTCGCACGTGCCCGTACTCATCTCCTGCCTTGGACGGTAAAGACGGGCCGACTAGTATACCTTCAACAAAACGGTTCAACTTTCCGCCCCACCATGCCTTGCGCATCGAAAACCATTGGGGGAAAGCTGAACACTTATGTGTATATGGTGGGAGGTTTAAATGATGTATTTGAATCCTGTTATTGCTGGGATTGGCCACTACAATGTCATTAGTGCAAAGATTTTAGAAATTTTTATTTATTTATTGCATTGACAAGTACAATATACATGTATCGCAATCATCACTCTTTAAAAAAATCTAAATTTACACAATCATTCTACAATTTTCACATTCATACATACAAAAGTGTCACATTCATTCATTGCTCTTCCATACCTAAAGCTTTGCAGCAGTTTCATTACCGGTGTCAGTCAGGCCAAATCATTGATCTCCCAGTTATGTGCTAAAAACTCTCCTACACTGTAAAATCAGAACCCTTTTTAAACTTGCCTTAAACGCCTTGAGCGAATTTAAGCTTTTATATTTGGATGGTAAACTGTTGATTAAATTTACACCAACCTGTGAAGAAAGGTGTTCAAAAACGACCGTTCTGTGTTGCCAAAGTTTTCCCTACCTCTAGTTTCATGAGCATGTATGTCTGTGCCTCGTGTGAGAACACATTTTGACCTGCAATAGTAAGCGGTTTCTAGTATGTATATGCAAGGCAGGGTCAACATTTGTAATGTTTTGAACGCGGTTTTGCATGATTCTCTCATTTTTAATTTACAGATTATTCTTATTACCTTTTTTTTGTAACCTGAACAATCTTGTAAATTCGTTGTTTGTACAACTGCCCCAGAGCACCACTCCATAGGATAGGTGAGGATAGATGAGTCCATAATACGCTGTCAGCATTACTTGAATTGAGCAGAACTTAGATAGTGTTTTCATAGCATAAATTCCAGAGGTCACTCTGGAGCAAATGCTATCAATATGATTATTCCATGTTAAACAGCGGTCCAAGTACACACCAAGAAACTTGGTCGCTTGGAGATGCATTTTGATAATCATCATGGGGGCCTCATATCAAAGAAATTATCAAGCGTCTCACCTTGTGTTAGCAGAAGTTATATAACATCTAATACGCCCATTTCCAATTAGTTTTTAGGTACACACTTATTCTCTTGGCTGTACTGTAGCAGGACTAATAAAAACTGATCCTTCATGAAAAGATTATTCAAATCATGACAATATGAGATACTCAAGAACACTGTACGCTTCTTCATTAGCCCAGGGATCCTTGCTATTTTTAACTTAAATTTGTATGACAGTACAATACGTATATTATTAGTCATCAAAAGTTGTTTCTCTCCAAACAAAACTGTAATTATGAAGTCCGTAACAGCAAAAGGTCAATCAGTAACTTCCATAGAGTGAGTAAGAGCTTATCCAACCATATATTGATATGTATCCAAGTATGTAATAAAATCTTAATTAAAAATATCAATTCAAAGCTTTTATGAAAGTTCTTTATTGCTGGCTAGTCACAAACTTGTTCTATTCAATCTTTGACTATAAAAATGAGCAGATAGACCAAAGCAATGCATTTGCTGCAGACATGCACCTGTGCTGTTATCTAATGGTGAAAAAACTGAAATAAGCACTTGTACAACTGTTTGGCGTACTACTAGCTCAGCTATTAGTCACTTAAGTGTATGCTGAAGACAGACAGAGAGAGGAAGGATGGCAATACTTGTGAAAACAGAACAAGATCTTATTTCATAGAACAGGAAAACCAGCTTCATGGGACCCATATGAACAGACAATCTTTTTGTTTCTATTTTCAATGATTCAATTGATTTGTTTTTAATTTTGATTTGAATTGAATTTTGAGTATCATTCTAAGAGTCGCTCAAGCTACATCAGTTCACCTCAACTTGTATATGCACAAAAAACCATTTAGTAGGACGAAAAGTACTGAGGCTGGATAAGGTAATTGGAACAAAGGCACAACATTGTACTTCATTATTTTTTAAATAACTTTTTTTAATTTTAGGTTAAAGTATTTTAAGTAAGGCTTAGCAATTTTTAGCTGTAAGTTTGACTTTATGGACAATACTGTAAAAAGTCAAGTGATAATAAAGGATTTTCATTATTATTATGAGTCTTCAAGTTTAAACATTCAATCCTTCACCCCATCCAAGTTGGAAGGGCCATGAAGGTTATAGTTTGAAGGTATGTTGCAGCAACTGTAGGTTTTAGGCACGTAGTTTGAGATTGCGTCATGGTGAGTCATCTGAACCATCTAATTCCTTGACCAGAGTTGGAAATAGCTCTGCGTTTTGGTAATATATAAATTAAATTGGAGATGTGTTATTGAGTTTATTCTATTTTTAAGATTTAAATTGTTAAAAGGCGTCTCAATTGTTTAATATGTTTAGTGTATTTTGCTTCTCTAATTTCTTTTATCTAACAAATCTGTTAAGATGTGACTTTAAAATAATCAAAGTCAAAGATTTCTTTATTCATAAACATGTACAGAAGTATACATTGAATAGTGTCAATATCATTATAATTACTTAAACTAAACAAGTAATATTTCCCAGTTTTTTAATGAGGGAATATGTTATCAGTAAAACATTGATCATGTGTCCAAAGATTCAGTGTCCCATCAATTAAAAAAAGTAGATATCCATCAAATTAAAGAACTTGTAAGTGAAAAGGAATTGGAATGCTGCTTGGTTGCAGGTAAAATTGGAAAATATTCAATTATTGTGGTTGGTCTGTACCGAACACCTGGAGCCACTTATGACCAGGTGTTCTTAGAGAAACTTGATATTGCGCTGGGTGTTTTGCGTAAAAGCTATAATAATGTTATACTTGCAGGGGATATTAATATTGACATGCTAAAAAAATCTAGGGCTTGTGATATCTTAAAAAATATTTTAACTCAGCATGGTTTTCAATATTTAGGCCTAGTTGATTTCCCAACAAGAGTTACATTAGAAAGTCTAAGCTCAATTGGCAATGTTTTTACAAATATTAATAGATCACAAATAGCGGTGTCTGGTGTGATAACAGAGCTATCAGATCATGGCGCTCAGCTGGTGGAAGTCGCTTTTAAAACTGTTAAAAAAACCAGTGTTTTACAAAAGAAAATTTACAAAACAAAATACAAACTTATTCCAAAAGAAATTAGTGGCAGAATCATATGTGATAACTTATTCCAAAACAAAATACAAACTTATTCCAAAAGAAATTAGTGGCAGAAGATATGTGATAACTTATATCTTGCACCAGTTGATAAAAAATATGACTTATTCTACAATATATTTATTTATTATTTCAATGTATGCTTCCCATTAGTAAGGACTATGATCTATAGGAATAAAAACGACTGGATAAACAATGAACTAAGGAAAGATAAAGAGGAGTTAATTCACTTAAGCCAGAACATTCGGGTAACGAAATACAAAGTAACAAAGCAAATATTAAATAATTAAAAAAAGCTGTTCTGAACAAAGGCTCAAAATTTAAAGAAAGATTACATCAACAACAAAATTAAGAATTCAGATAATATTTGTAAGTCTACATGGAAAGTAATAAATAATGAGACAAACCCTAATCAGAAACTTTTGAGTAAAATTAAATTGATCATAGATGGATCTTTATGGATCTTAGTAAAGCATTCGATAGTGTCTGCCATAGCAGTCTTTTAAACAGCTTAGGTATATCAGGAGTTATATTAGATTGGTGTATCTCATACCTAAAAGATAGAAAACAGTATGTTGAGCTATCTTATATTGATAAGGACAACCAAACTAGCATTGTAAAATCACAAGTTAAAACTATCAAATATGGAGTGCCTCAAGGTTCTATTTTGGGGTCAATACTATTCCTGTGCTACATTAATGGTCTGCCAAAATCTGTATCTAACATTAACAGTAGGATGTTTCTGTATGCTGATGATTCCAATCTTCTTGTTTCTCATAAATCTTTAAATGAAAATCAAAATGTATCCAACCTTAACTTAATTTCAATACTTAATTATTTTAGTAGTAAAAATCTATTGTTAAATCCTGATAAAACTAATTTTATTCCTTTCAGAACTAGGCAAAAAAGAAATGATGTAGTGCCTTCAATTGAAGTGCCGACACACAAAATAAAACAAGTAGATCAGACTAAGTTCCTAGGGTTAAGTGTGGATAAGAACTTAACATGGGATATTCATATATAGCACATTGAAAAGGAAATATCCTCGGCTTTATTTGTTTTATATACTCTTTCAAAATACTGTCAACTTGAAACCTTGAAAATGGTATATTATTCTCATAAACAGTCACACATTTCCTTTGGAGTTGTGCTTTATGGAGCAACAAGTGATAAAAACTTGCACAAAATTTCGATATTACAAAAAAAACCATACGGATTATGTTCAAACTACACCATCAAGAATCGTTAAACATTTATTTTCTAATCTAGGCATTCTAACAATTTATGGACTTTATATATTAGAAACGGTACTAGTAGTAAAAAAAGCAAATGACACATTACCAAAATTGGGGGCTTCGCACAATTATTTAACTAGGAATCGCAATCAGCTTGTAGCACCACAAATAAATCTAAAATTACAGAAAAAAATAAATCTAAAAAACCAGAAGTGGCAGGTATCAAGTTTTAATAATAGCTTACCAGAACACATTTTAAAAATTGATAGTTTTATACTTAAAAGAAAAAAATAGTAAAACAATATCTTATAACTAAAACTTTGTATTCTTTTGATGAGTTTTTTATAAACTGATAGGTGGTTGTGAACTTGCGCTGTTAAAATAAGGTCATGTAATTATGTTTATATATCATGTAAGTAGTACTGTAGCTGACACCATTTGATGTTTGTATGTGTATGTAACTGTATATGTACAAATTTTGAATAAAGAAATTTTGACTTTGACATAGCGAAGGAAATCAAATTCCTTATCAGTTGATGAGCAGTGTAAATAACTAACATATCTTTTAACAACATATTTGCACGTCTTTTCATATGAATGTTTTGTCCAGTGAGGTGATATCACATTGGGAGAAAAAAAATGTTCGTGTAATAGCTTGGACAGTGAACAGACCTCATGAGAAGCTTTACTTCAACCGAGTCTTGCAAATCGCCTACATTACAGACACCCTTGCTGGCGACAAGCTCCTGTCCACCCATTGATGCAACCGGTTTATGAAGATGGAGTAATATTTTTATATTCAGTAGCATTTTGTAAACAAATAATTTTAACTACAAATCTTTGTTGTCAGACTTTATTTTTACTATACTTAAAGTACTGACTATTTATGAACCAAAGTTTTTAAAGCAGCTTTTAAATTTTGTTATATTTACTTACCTACATATCATGTTATTGTGTACAATTATTGTAGCTTTACCTGTAGTATGTACGTTTAGGATCATTTTTGTTTAGTAGTGAGTAGAACACTGGCATTTTAATAACCAAATTCGAAAACAATTTAAGGTTGGTTCAGCTTTTGTCAATAACAAACAGTTGATATATAAAATTTATAATTATTTTTAAATAACTTATATTTACAATTTTTCTTTCTAAAGAGGTACTTTCAGATTAATTAAAATAAATAGAATTTTGATTCTGAAAAAGTAGTGATGTTGGAGAAGACACTTTAACAGGAAGGATATAGCAGTGCAGTAACAGGCACAAGTTTTAACGTAATTAAAGTGTAATGTGCCTCTACCCACATTTTAATTTTAGAAATAAGATAAGATATTGATTAATTAAATGTAGAAACTTGCAGTTTTCTTGTGATAAAACATCATATGACCGCCTTTTACAACACCACACAATAAAATTTGTGGTACTACTGAACGTTCTAAACTTTATAGAAATAGTCATCTACAAGTAAACAAGTACATTCTGGCAGCTATAATTATTTATAAGTAAGATGGATTTTTGAGAATGTTATTTTAAAGATTTTTATAAGTATTTTTGTCTTAATTTTATACTAATCCTTTCAGTGTTGTAACCTTTTTTCAAAATTCATGCTGTTTTGCATCAACGTACAAGGGTTTTGTAAAAATATTGTTAAATATTTATTTCACAAGATATCTTCTTGGTTCTTAGTTTTTTTAGGTATCTTCTTACAGAATAATTAAAAATATAAGTTAAAAATATTGAAAGATTAGTAATAAAAATCTAATAAAATTTTACCATAAAAATAAATTTGCAACTTTTCAGCTCAAATTCAATCCTTATAATTCTTTCAAAATTTTTGTCCACTAATTCATTAGTAAAATAATAAATTTGTCATAGATTTTTTATGATAAATAAAATAAAAACCTTTCAAAAAGTGACAGTTTGTTTTTGCTAAAAATAACTTATTATGAATATAACTTGATTACTTTTTTATCCTAAGAGTTCTCTATTATACATCACAAAAAAAGTCAAAGCTAATAAAGAAGAATAAAGAACAGAATTATATTAACTTTCGGTAAATTTCTGGACATTAAAAAATGCAACGAAAAAGAACAAAGTGGGGAAGAATCATCATTTCTAGGGTAGGATGACCAAACATCCCGAAACCCTGGACTCGTACCAGTTTTTATCACAACTGTGAGAGTTGACATCCTTGAAGATTTTCTTTTGAGTCACTCTGCGGTGGTAATTTACTGTACGTATGGTTGTACTGACAAGGGCTTTATTTTACTCACTGATTTTTTTTGTAAAAAAAGAAAATGTATTTAATATTTTTACTTTTGCTAACAGTACTAAACAAAAAATATTTATTTTATCATCATAAATTGATTTTTATATCTTAATATGAAATACCAAAAATAGACTAAAAAATTATTTATCAAACTTAAAATATTACTAAAATAGAGCAAATAGAGAGGCACTGAAAGGATTAAACAATGTACTCTACAACAATCGATATGTAATTAAATTGTAGCACAAATATGTTAAAAGACTGTTATATTTATATTGAAGTGAGGTTTTGTAATAACTTTGTAACAAAATAGTTTATTCTCAAATGAGAGTTGACTTTGTGGCAGCAACCCTGATTATGGGTTCGAGTTCTATTCAACTCTAAGCAGCTGTGTTTAGTGTTAATATAGTTAATGGTAATATAATAAAACTAACTTGCCTTTAGTTATCTCCACTTACTAATATTTATGTTACAAGCTAGACTGTTGTATACATTGGAATACTTAGACGATCTGAGCATTTCTGATACTCATCTTGTTAAAAATTGCTATTTCTGTAACTGAAATGTTATAATTTCAACCAAACAAAATAATACTTTAAAACCAATAAAGATAAAATGATAATATTTAGCACTGATTATATATAATGTATCAAACAGCTGTTCTTATAAACTGTACATTTCTGAAAAAATGTTAAATTTTATAAAAATTTGATGTTTTTATAATTTGAATAAATATTATTATATAAAAAACAGACAACTTAATCCATATATATTAAGTGTGGTATATATGTAAGAGAAATGCCACACTGTCACTGACCCTTAACAAGAGCTCCAAAGTTACCTTTGATTGACTTGAGAGAAAGCAAATTTTGCATCATAGAAGGGCTCTAAGTAAAAATTTTAGATATTTGTTCTTAAAGGGTAGAAACAGTCTATTA
This sequence comes from Stictocephala bisonia, assembly GCA_035578905.1. NCBI lineage: Eukaryota > Metazoa > Arthropoda > Insecta > Hemiptera > Membracidae > Stictocephala > Stictocephala bisonia. The sequence continues at coordinate 90,074 of JAQJVL010001782.1, forward strand.
AATAACCCTTTTCTCCTTTAACAGTATCCTCAATGCATGTAGGAATATCCTCCATTTATTATTCTTTTAGTTTACACCTGCTGCATTTTTTCTTTAACCCTTTCCACTTGATTATTTTTTTTACCTGTTTGCCCCCTCAGCTCGTAATATTATTATGTATTTTCAGTAGTAAGAAGCGGTTCAGTATTCGTTAGGTTTATGCAATCATTAAAATGTTATAAAATGAATTTAAACACTTAAATGTATATTTGATGTGATAGAATGGAAAGAAAACAAAAGTTAACTAAAATGTTTTTTGTAACATGGTATGATATTGTTCAAATATTATATATTACCATCACCACTATTTACAGTTTGTCCTACTTGTACAACACTGTCACTTTATTAGATATTTTCTAATGTTGGAAGAGTTATTTCATCATTACTAACACCTTCATCTTCACTTGATTCACCATCTGATAAATCACGTTGTAATTGTTATATTACTTCAGCGTGCGTAAGATTTGGACTACTATGAGCAGATATTTTTACACTACTGTCAAGTGTCAACTGACGAAACATCAAACTGAAGGTTAGGATAAAAAAGATATAATACCATCACGTGACATTTCAGTTCTCATGACAACTGATTATAATTCATATAGTTTCCGCATGATAGTAGCATGAATTGGGAACATCGATAACCAAACAACCAAATGAAACTTGCGTCAAGTGGAAAGGGTTAAAAGAAATATTACCACAGTCTTAACACTTTCATTGCAGTGCTGTGGAGCTAGTGCGAGCATCCAACTACACCACATTACCGTAGTATTTCATTGTCTTGCAAAAAAGTGGAATAATAATAGAAAAAGTGACATGACAGATCATAAACATTATTTATTTGACATTTACTATTAACAGTTGTGCATGTAACTAGTGCAGAAGTATGCGCTATTCTGAGACCCGTTGCTTGGAGCGCTTGCGTAGTTTGTCGCCAATTTTTATTGGAGTGCTGCAACTATGTTAGTAGATATTACTGTACCTGAATTAATGTTTTTTTATAAAATATTCAGATGAGTTTTTACTTCAAATTTAACCTTAGAACTTGAATATAAATTTATGATAAATTGTGTAATTTACTTTTCACAGTTGATGAACTACATAAGCATAATCTTCATAATCATAACACGTTCACTTTGGGTCTGTCGATGCGCCAAGCAACTGGAATGTGGTGCGGTGGGTGTCTAAAATAGTCCCATTCTTATTTCTCAATGATTGCTTCAGGTTGGCCTCAGCTATTCCCGGGGAAGACTATGTCTTTGTCAGCATGTTGTGAAATACGTTGTTTTTCTTGGTACTTTTCATTTCCGGATCGTCGTTTTAATACTTTTTGCGTGTGTAATGCTTGTGCGAACTTAATCGTTATATCACATTTGTATTTTATATGTGTATGTAGTTTATTTTGAAATGAATGAAGATTATTTTACTAAAAACTTACTCTCTGATGGTAAATGCGAATTAGAAGACAGTTCGGACAGCTCTGATTGATTCTAACATCAATCCAACATTCGCTTTAGGCTTGCTGCTACCAAAAGTTTAATATACATAGAATGAATTTTTGTCACTTAAAAATATATTTGTGAGTTGCCTGTAAATACGAACTGTAGGTACGAAAAGTGCATGAAAAGTACTATAATACACTTTTTGGCAGAAATGCTGTTAAGGCAAGATCTGTGCCAGACGACGTCTATAGATGCCCAGTAGTGACATTACGTTTAGGCATCAAAATAGCATCCTATATCCTTCCAGACAAGATTTTGACTTCGGACATCAATCTTTAGATAAGCTTATATCTGAATTTTAGAAGATTAATTGTAAACATTTTCAGCAGTGAACGTGCTATGTATAACCAGGTGGTATTACAAAATGATTATCTTATCATTTATTCTTTTGAACTTAAAATAATAGCTTACAATTTGTGAATACAACATTATTGGAAACATACTTAACAAATTAGTTATTACATAACAAATAAGTTCGCACTAATTTGAAACAACAAATATTGCTTACAAAAATGTAGTCATTAAAAAAAAAAACTATTGAACATAATCGTTTAAATTCTTAAGAAATGTATCAGCCAAAAAATTACTTATGGTGTAAAAATGGTAAAATTTTATACTCAACATATATTAAACGGAATAAGTATGTATTATACTACATAAACAAAAAATATTGTGTATTGCGAAATCATACTTACTATTTACATTACTTTCATATTTCAACATATAATGTACATTCTACTCGGAGAAAAAGTAATTGATGCGAGTATCATAGATTTAAAAACAAATTAAATGTAATAAATAACAAGTTCAAGGAAATACAAATATTGGGTAGTCAATTTTGGTAAAAACCGTTTACCATCCTCAAACCGGAATGAAGTGTTTCTTAAACAAAAACTTCTTTACTATTACCACTTATATAAATGACTCATTAAATTATTTATGTCACTTGTCACAGATATTGGTACATTGTCTGTATTCTGTTTATTATTCTATTCCGTGTTCACTTTAAGTGTTTCAGTCCCCACATTTGAGGAAGAAGGTCCAAATACGTTAAATCTAAAAGATGAAGTGTGTATATCAATTATTGTACAATTTATATTCGTCTTATATGTGCTTAAGCTTGGTAGATTATAAGACAAACATAAAAAGCAAACAAATATTTACCTGGTATATTGTTTTACTGTAGCTGTAGTATTTTATACAATATATATCTACATTTTACAAGATATAATTTCCGATTCATATTTAGAAATAAAACACAAAACCTTAAATCCTCTGCTGCCAAAAATAAATCTAAAACAAACCGATCTTTTACTTAAAAGAGGAAAGAATCAGCAAACTTTTGAAAAATAATTTAATCTTAACCTGCGATCGCTCACACCACAGAATGTTATGCCATTGTACACAAAGGTGGTTTTTTACTCATTTTTTTCAATGAATGTTTCTTAGAAACATTTGCATAAATTTTTTGTGCAACTGTTTTCCTTGGATGTCACAATTAGCCTTTGCTCCTTTCTTGATGATGACCGAGTTGCTGTACTTCTGGTAATCTTCTAGATGTTTCCTGTAATAGAATAGGCAAGTTTGGAATGCATGCCCTTTGACTTTTGTAGGGTTTGTTTTTGTGTGAGTAGACTACATTTAGTAGACAAATAGCGCTTGTAAGGAGGAGTAAGAAATAGCAAACATGTGAATCATGAACTCTAATTCAGTCCAGACCAGTCACTAGTATTAGTTTCTTAAATTAGATTGTCGGTCACCCTATTTTCCGCCAGATTCTGTTATCCGTTGCACAACAATATGACAGTTGCCGTATGACTCATCCATTGGAAGACAATTCCCCCTCCAGCTGTCTAGCCCACTTGTATGTTACACTCTACTGCAGTTTAGTTGTAAGAATGTTGATAATTAATGTTTGTGCTCATTACATAATGTACAAGCTTATGTTTTACATTAAAACCAGGCCTACTGTAATAAAAACATAATTGTGACATGCAGTATAGCATTCTGTAACATGTCTTTTCTAACCTTTTCATTCTCATTAAGTTAATCAATATGTATTATACAGCATTTAAATTTAACGTTCGTAAACACTATTAATAAGTTTCCAGTGATATAAGTGTGAGTGGATGAATTCTCTGTAATCCGTCTATTCTCTAATCTGTCATGCCGCGGTCCCGACCCCTGACGGAAAATCTAAAATTTTTCTTCTCTGACGTCCTCACGGCCTTTTTATGTCGGATTAGTGAAACTCTACTGTAAAAATTTACACAATGTATATTATCAGGTAAAAACTGATAAAATACTCAAACACTGAAATTCATTTCTCCATCTGCGAAGTGATCGGGAGTGTGAGGAAGAACTCCTCCTGGATAGTGACACAGTCATTTGTGTGGCAAGATGACTCCTGGCCCTATACAGTACATCGATACCCTCCTTTTCTCCCTCTAAAGCAATACTCCTCCTCCACCTATTGCCCAGTAATCATATTGTTTTCTTAAACATAGTTTAGATAGATTTTGTAGAAGAAGGAAATATAAACTGCAATAGTAAAATGTTACTTTTTAGAAAAAACAGACCATTTGAGTGAAATTTTCCTTCACCACACATGCGATCACATGTTAATTGATGGACGATGTTGAACACCAAAATTTGAATGATTTTTTCACTAGGTTGCTGATGGTTCTCCTATTCAATTAAAAAAATTCAATTTAATAAGATTAGTATTTAGTAAATTAAAAAGATCATGTTAACAAGATTAAGCCAATTGTACAAATATTATAAAAGCAAAAGATTATTATATTTATGTCATATTGTGTTGTTGGCAGCTCTGTTTTTCAACCAAATCTAAACTATAATATAATATTAAATAAATTGTACCATTTGATTAGATTAGCTACATTCCAAAATTGCATTTCTTGCCAATTTTTTACTTCTGTATATTTGCTTAAAAAAAAAAAAAAATTGTATACAAAGGTTGTGCCATTTCTCAAATAAAGAACATATATTGGGTTTTAATCAGATCATACTTGTCTTTTTGTTTTCATTTTCTCCCCGAAAAGACCCACTTTATTTAGAAGTTCCTAGTTTATTTTCTGTAAATACGTTTTGGTCTGGCTGTAAATTTGTGGTGAGTAGCACCAAGAGTAAACTTTATTAATTTATTTAGGCCAGAGAACAAGTACGAGTATCTATCAAGTAAGATTAGTTGTGACCTCTTGACTAGTTATTTGTGTTATGTTTTTTGTCCATCTTTGCTTTGTATTTTTTGCAATAATCATATTTCAGCTATCAGCTAAATAACACTGGCTGTACAGTTATGTAACAGTAACTATGACATACTGATTAACAACTGTCACACGCTTGCTCTAAATCAGATGTTTTTGCTAAATCTTCTGCTAACTTAGGATTATTTTACACATCTAATATTTTGCTAGCGATAAAAATAAAGTGATTTCTTATATAAAATGAATCAATAGTAGTTGCAAAAACAATGATTTAGGGCAAATGTGTAACAGCAGACTTAATGGTGAATATGTCGTAATAGATTTCTAATCTGAAACTAGTCTACAGTAAAAAAATTATTATTAGCTCTGATTGGAAACTAAAAAGATCATTTTGGTTATTTTGACTGTAAACACTGATAGACATTGTCTGGCTGAAATAGCACAATAAGTACAAAGAAATGCAAGGTTGACAAACAAGTTTCAATTTTGTAAGAACAATAGATATTTAACACTTCTACAAAATAACTGATCAATAGGCTAATGTTTTCATAAAAGAGCCCCCCTCTTCACTCCTCATTTAAGTCCAGCTGTCGCTGGCCGTGAGACCAGACTAATTGTTCAATCTGTATCCAGCCCTTAGATACAGAGGACTACTTTATTTCAACGGACATGCCATTTAAAAAAAATAATTACAATAATGTTATTAAAAAATACATAATTTCATTAACAAAGCAAAGAAATATATGGCTGATCGAAAGCTGGATATGCACAATGAGTGTAAATAACAATTCTGTTATATGTTCCAGTCATTGAGCCAAAAGTAACTTGGCAGCTCTTTTGAACGCTGGTAGACTACAGTTAAAAAAATTCAATTCTAGGGCAGACAAGATTTCCTAGGCACTGGATCCTAACTATAGTGTTTTCTCGTAGTTGGTTGCGTGGTGCAGCCTACCAAAGAGTTCCAATGATCTAGTACCCCTAGGGACTCTAAAGGTGACCCTTTCCAACAATGCAGGGCAGTCAATTAGTCCATTGACTAACTTAGAGAAAGAGTATATCTTGTATTGCACGCTTAATCACTAGGGGATTGAGCATCAGTTGTGAGGCTAACATATCCATTGGAACAGTCCTGTAGTTATAACAAAGTCTGACAACGACCAATTGGAGGAATCTGTTCTGGACACCTTGTATATATGAAACATCCATCTTCTTATATGAAGACCAAGTTGCAGAGAAATATTCTAAAATAGGCCTTACATATGGATAATATAGCAACATTAGGGAGGTAGGCTTTGATAAGAATCTGGACGACCTGAAAATCATCCCCAGGCAATTACGATAGCTGAGATTGGTTAGAGTGGTTAAGAGACGTCTGCAGAAGAACTCCAAGATCCCTTGCCTCCATCCTTTTTGGGAGATCCTGACCTCTCAAATTGTAGTTAGTATAAATCAAAGTATGTACTCTGTGAAACGTCAAATAAAAGCAATGACATAATTACATATTATAAATTACATATAAGTATATGCATGCTCATATTTTCTCGCTCCAAAAAGGTTTGAACTTTAAGATTGAATTGTTAGTACTTAAACTGGAAAACTAAAAAAAATTGTATCATCATAGCTTGAAATGTAGGTAAAAAATGGTTGGCAGTGAACATGTAAAATCTTTCTTTTTATTTTAAAATTAATTTGTATAAAATTTACATTTATACATAAATATATCAACAAAACTGATTCTGTTCTCAACTTTTTAAAAAATAACCAATAATGATTACACTATACTTAATATTACACAGAATAAATAACACTATTTTAATTGATACAGTTTTACCACGTGATTTGATGAAATTCCAATTTAAATCACGCAATTTTGTGCATTAACTTGAAGGAGTTGGTACCACACTGTATCGGCTGGCCTACAATGAGACACGCAGAGGGACAGGACAGTTTGTCCTTGCGGTTGCTGGTAACAGCATTTTTGAGGAACTTTAGAGCGGACTCAAATGATATCTGCTGTAAGGGTGAGTTGCCACCTTCCATGCCAGTACGGTTCAAGGGTTGGAATGTGCCATCAAAAGTCATGTAATCAGCAATGAGTGAAAGGTGTCTCGGGTCAACAGTAATGCCATATACCTGCAAAGTAAGTCAACATAATTAGTTACACGCTTACAAGAGTTACGATAAGTAACAACAAATATGGTGCATCAAGATTACTAAAACTAACTTAGTCTAAAAACTTTAAAATAATTGCAGGAACAAAATCAAGAATAGTATCACCTGCAGGATAACCCAACTTAAAAACAACAAAAGTTCTTTATGCTGTCATAAGCTTTATTTGGCAAGATTCTTTAACAGTCTTCTTAAAACTTGACTGGAAAGAGTTTCCAAAAGTAGGGGATCTTTATAATACTGCTTCATTACCGTTTGGATGGGGCTTTTCTCAAATAATGAAAATGAAAAACGCCTTTATTACAACTACATGAGGCGAAGTTAGGGCTGCAAAGCCCTGACTACCACTTAACCAAATTAAAAAAAAAGTAATGTGCTGCATATTTTAGTCTATGTTTATTTCGTGTGGATTATGAATGGTCAAATTGTAATTTCTGGTTTCTTCCCGGATTTAGTTTTAATATTTCAGTTTATATTAAGAACCTTAACATAAAATTCAGCTTACTGCAGAACATTGTCTCAAAACTATTGTCTGACTATAGATTTTGTTATTCAGAAAGATTCTATTTGGACTATTTAATCTGTATAGTAAGCAGTTTTAGTGATATATTATAGCTTTTGGAAAAAGTAAATTTTAAGCACTGGCAGTCATATTCAGGAAAAGCTGCTTATTTTTTCTTTCTTGTTTTAATGCAAACCAACACAGTAACAGTTCTTTGTATACAATTTACAGTAACTTTAATGCACTTTCAAACCAACTAATGTATTTCACTGTTCAATGAATTATTTTTCAGTAAAACAAAATTTAATCATCACAAACCCATGATGATTATTTATTATAATGACACACTTCTCTGCTAAACTCATTATTTTCTTTTCCAGTTTTTGTCCTAACAATTTCTTTTCATTTTCCCTCCATAACTTTCACTTTATATCAAAGAGATTCTCACAAAAGTAAACAGTTATATTGTAAAGAAGTACTTTTATTGTCATAAATATCTCAAATATAAGTGAATGCTCCCAAACTAGTGCTTTCTAACTTACCCTCCCCAATGCATTTATTTTCTAACTTACCCTAAACACATTTTGTACTTCTTTAACAATGACTTTAGTAGCAGCCTCGATGCCGTATTTGGCAGCCATTGCATGTACATCGTTGCTGTACAAGCAATTGATGTCCAAGAGGTCTCGGTGATGGAAAATTTCAGCCATATTCAGACCATCGGTTTTAAGCATGAGTCCATCACCTGATGGTGTGGCACACGTGAAGGCCCGCCGTATACCAGGCACTTCATATACAATGGACTTGGAGGCCAGTTCTCGTAACAAGGTAGACAAGTCTACTCGGCCGAGCTTGACTGGGAGACACAGTGTTACTTCACACCACAGTTCACCCTCCGTGTCAAACCTGCCACAAAACAATAGTTTCTTAAGAAATTCACTCTCTAAATAAAAAGTCATGTCTTTTTCAGAAAGTCCCTGTATTAATTAGCAAGTCTCTAGTTGTTAAACAAAATAGCAAGTGACAAATCTACTGATATCCGCCTATAACTATTTAATTCTAATATAACTTAACCCATTTACCAGATAGTGCACCGTACTTCATTCTACTAATGGAAACGCTTTCACAAAAAGTTATCTTTGTCCATAGATAATTTAATTTTTTTTACTAATTGTGTTCTATAAAGTATAATTTTTTTATCAGAATAATTTACTTAAAACCGTTAAATAACAGAAAAATAATATTGTTCAAAATAATTACTTTGAAATACAAATGACCACTACTCTGGAAAGGATAGTAAATTCGAAGTCCAATTTGCGGCAATTAATTTCACTTGAATAGACCTTACATTTGATACCAAACTCGACCTATGCTTACATTGAAGATTTCTGTTCAACTCCTTGTGGGCCGCCCCCTGAAAAGATGAAATGTCGCTAATGGCGTCAAAAAGTATGTTCTTTGTAACCATGATTATGTACAAGATTTCACTTTTACAAGTTGAGTCATATAAAAACCATGGAAGCGTTTCCATATTTTTTCCACCCTGTATATCGGACGGCACTGATGGATGTACATGGTTTTGTAGTAAGTCAAAACCAAGGTAACATTATCAAAGGTACTTTGTTTATAAATTTTAGAATAGTTCTCTACTCGCTAAAATATTTTTAACAAATGCTATGACATTTGTGAAAAATAGTTTAGTTAGCATACTACAGGCTGGTAGAAATACAATGTAAAAGGACATCACATACAAAAAATTATTTCAGTGTAAGTACAAAATGTTTACATATTATGGTGATCGATTTCAGTGAACAAGTGTGAATTATTTTTAATACAAATTGTTGTTTTGGGGTCTTCATTATTTAAACATCAATACTCAAAACTCAACACAGAATACAAGAAAATACACAATTGATACAACAAATTTTGAAAACACTTTTTTTTGCTTGTAGTCTTATCTAGAGTCAGAATTTTTAGCCTATCAGTCTCAAACGATAAAAGTATGAAAATACTGTTTAGCTTGATTGCTAAAATCCAATTGCTTTTAACAAAGACACAGAGGTATTGACCCACCCATCCATACACATGTATTGGTACAGACCCAATCACCCACCGCTACAAGTAGCAAGGGTTCAGTCACTCTATTAATCTCAACAAAATATATCGTAAGGTCTTTTTTCTTGCCTGTTATAAAAAGTAAATAAAAATGCTAAACATAATTTTAAAAAAATGAAACGTTTGATTCAGATAAAACATGTACATAATCAGAATGTTTATTTGCCAAAAGAAATCTGTTAATAGGCAACAATCCAATTCACACATTCACTGCACGGCGCATGATGTCATGCAACGTACGGTGCAGAGCTAGCTGCCTTGCCTGGTTCGGCATTATGGCCGTACTCTTACCTATTCAAACATTTTGACAAATAAAATCGATTTATGTGCAATTCATAGACTATTTTTAGTTAATATTTTAGTATTTACAATATTTAATCACCTTCAACCCAACGGTTCATTCTATTCCAGTCCATTTATTTATTCATCAGAAGCAGTAATAGACAAATCTGAATGTCCCATTACAACTGTAAACTCTCTGTCTTCAAAATCGCCAGAATTCATATTCTCTTCAAAAAGAACTGTGTAAATATGATGTACAGTGAAAACTAGTTAAAATTCGAGTACTTTTTTGTTCCAAATAGGATAAAAATTATTAAAACTTATTGGAAAATAAAAAAATTTGTATATCATAACGTACAATTAAATGAGAAAACCAATGGCATGATTAGACTTTTCATAGGCCTCTTAGTTTCTTAGAAAACAATCTTCAAACTCGAGTGCACATAATTTCTGCGCCGACAGTAAATTGAACTTTATCACTCTCTGCCTTAAGAGATGGTGTTATAGAGCTTGACACCATTGTAAATTATGTGTTTTGAAAAAGGAAGTTTGGTAGCATGGAATGTTAAATGGTCATTGTTTCTTAGTCACAATTTTGAAAAAAAAAGAAGAGAATTCTTCTTCAAAATGGTTAGGGTTTCCAAAATGTATAATGAAGGAAACATTAGTAGGTTATTGAGCCGGAACAAGTGTCTGCAGGACTCTCTAGGCATAAGACCATAGATTATTCTTACAGCCTTTTTCTGTAATTTAAAGATGAGTATATTTCTTAAATCGAGAACTCTCCAGATTGCTACAAAACATAAGACATGTGGGAAAATATGTATTCATAATATGCTGCGAGCGGGACCTGTCTATCTGCATAAGCTACCTGTCTACGAAGGATAAAAAGACTACTATTGATTGTTCCGACAATTAAATCAATATAGTTTAAAAAGAAAGCCTGCCAATATCAGCTTATATAGTAGACTGACAGAACAGGCTGTACAAGCCTGTACAGTACAAAGTACTTGTGCCTCAGTCAAAACTATTGATTTACAGTCACAGAGCTGAGTTTAAGTTTAGTAACCGTTCAACACCTACCTTTCAACTTGAATATGAACTAGAGCTAATCATAACTAAAAAGATGGCAATGGGCAGTCACTAAGTATGTGATCCACAGTTTAAGTTTCAGCTTGACAATCACTAATTGACAATCGGCTATTCCCACTGATTGTATTATGTAGACGTTTATTCCATCTATAAGCACACTTTCATACACAAAGTGTGAGCTAACCTCCCCACTTTCAAGTAGCAATTGACAACATCAGCTCAGGTACTTGGACTCTTACTTGTAGTTTCGGACACTGTTTAGTGACTGGACCTCTCTTAGTCTGTCTTCTTGCTCTTCTTCCCCAACTGCTGGTGTCTCTACCTCTTCTTTATCGCTTTCATCGTTTGAATCTGGGTCTCCTTCTTCTCCCTCCTCAGGGTCCTGGTACTCCTGTTCTTCTTGTTGTCTCATCCTGAAACAACATTTTTATTTCAGAATAAACCACTAATGTAACTTACAAATGTCATACAGATTAATTGTTGGACACTAGGCCTAGGATTTCAGTAGTAAATAACAGGAAAAGAAAGCAGCCAACCTGGTAAACTGTAAATAGAATTATACATCCACATCACTGACCAGTCCTGTTTTTGTAATGTGAATGCATTTCTATCTACATTTTACCAGGTATGCTTCTATTACTATTGCAATGAAATATACGGAAATTAATTATATGGAATACAAAGAAGTTCTTGATGCTGCTGTTGAATAAAATCTTTTTATCTTTTTCAATCCACTGGCAATCAGTGTTTATTTTGTACATACATTAAAATGGATTTTTATTTTATTCACAGGTCACCCATGGTCAACTTATACTCATGCATATTCACCTTAAAATATTGAACAAGTTGCATCAGAAGTTGCTGCGCATCAGCGTTATGTGACAATAAAGATATATTTCATTTCAGAATCTCATCCTAAAACTAATCTGTTTTAGTCTCATGAAACATTTTTTTTATACTATGAACTTCTATTAATATAATTATGTAGTTAAAGCAAAAATTACTGTATTATTTCTCATTTCAATCCTTAGCTCTTTTTTCAAAGAATAGAGTCTTTACACCCACCTTCGTCTTTCTGCTGTTGCATCTTCATCGTCTGCCACGGATTCTCCATCAGAGCTATCATCTGCTGCAACTTTGGGCTCAGAAGATGGTTCCTTCACAAGGACAACATGTATATAGCAAGTAACATAAGAATCATTTCCATCTAAATTTTTAATAGCAATAACTCAAGCAATTAAAACAAATCCTGGATTACTGAGGGAATTAATGTATCAAGTACAACCAAAAGGGAACTTAGTAAACTTCCTAAATCATCTAGTAATGTGTATTTTATTAAGGAATATAACAGAATTTTAAGGCTAGTGTTAGAGCTAAGCTCATGAGTAATTAACATTTTACTAAGGAATTGGAGGCTGCATGGTCTATTGTTAGAACTAGGCTGCAAAACTCCCATCTATGACTTTCCATATATTAAGTTGGGTGATAAAGTTCTTGATAACTGTTTAGATATAGCAGACTTTTTCAATACAAAATTTACTAAACTTTTTCAAGATATTGGAGTAATACCATCTAAACAGAATTCCATAAGATTGTAATGCCATCTACTCAAATTCCATTTTGGTACTGTAACAGCAGATGAAGTCATCAAAATCATAAGATCTTAAAAAATATAAATAAATAAAGTCGGCTGGGTAGGTTGATTTCCCCCTAGAATATGTAAAGAAAGTGTCTATGATTGTGGCTGAACCTTTGACAATCTTGGTAAATCAATTATTTGAAAATATTTCTTTTCTTGAAAACTTAAAACATGCTGAATTGAAACAATTGTTCAAAAAAGGAGACATATATAATCCAGATAATTACCGCCCAGTCTCTGTGTTTCCTTCATTGGAGTCTGATGGTCTGTTGGCTGGTGAGCAGTATGGGTTGAGAAAGGGATCAAATATGATTGCCACTATTTCTGATTTTGAAGGTAAAATTCATGGACGTTAGACAAGTCAAAGAGAACATTGAGTGTATTCTGTGACTTGTCCAAAGCCTTTGATTTAAAGTACCAACCATGAAATTCTTTAAAGAAATGTGGAACTATTTAATTAAATGTTGGAGGCTATTTAATCAAATGTATAAGCTCCTGTCTGAATAAACGTGATCAAAGAACAGTAATTTTTTAAAGTAATGTAAAACAAAGATCTATATGGGAGCATCTAAAAATTGGTGTCTCTCAGAGCTTGGTTTTGGGACCCCTGCTTTTTTTAATGTATATAAATGATTTACCTACAAATATTCATTCTGAACTATTGTTTTTTGCTGATTAAATGACGACAATTGTTAAAGCTAATTCTTTAGATGAATCAGAATATAGAGTTAATCAAGCTTTTCTAGAACCGTCTCTCTGGTTTGAAAATAACAGACTGAAATTAAATCAATCTAAAACTCGGTTGGTTATTTCAGATTATTTTTGGAGAAGAAATGTAGCTCAAATCCACAACTACAATACCAGACATGCAACCAATTACTGCCTCTTGGTGCACTATCTCAGTAGTGCAGAAGAGAAACCTAGCTACATCGGCGCCAAGATGTGGAATTCCTTACCAGAAGAAGACGGCCCTACAGCATTTTGCTCACCGACTGAAAATCTGGCTACAAGACCGACCTTTCTACAGCCTAACAGAGTTTTATGACTGAAGGAATCTACTGCAGTATTAAAACTAAAACTGAAATAATTATGATAAATCTTACTTTTCTTGTTTTAATATTTTAGTTTAAAAAGCTACACACACATACCATCAAGAATTTTCTTGTTTTGTTAATTTAGACATTACTCTGATTGCATTGACGCCATTTCTAATTTTAAAGATTATGCAAATAAATGAATAGTTTTTTAATTAGCATAATACGTGTTGGTACATGTACAGTACAAGTAAACGTCACACAACACAAATTTATTACAATATAAGCACAAAATGCACAATATACTACAATACAAGCACAAAATGCACAAATATTATGGTGATCGATTTCGGTGAACCACGCTCACCTTCCTCAGACCAGAGGGATTCACAAAAGAATGGAAAACGGTGTTCAACAACTCAATTTATAGGCCTATGATCACGTGACCTCATTGGCTGGAATCGTCAAAATGGCGGCTGCTGTGATATTATTGGTTAATTCCTATTGTCTGTTACTTCTCTTCTTTTATTCGCTGAAAATACATTATTAAAAACTATTTCGGAATCAAAATTAACCTGTTCATTCATTAATTTATCACGATCCTTACATTTTTCTTTAAAAATAAATAACTCTTCCCAAGCATTCATGTTACGACCCTTCTTACAAAATTTTAGAATATCTACATTTTTCATCTATTTTATTCAAACTGTGGGTACAATTCAGAAGGTGTTTAGCTACATTAGATCTTTCAGGTTTATTATTTTTAAAAGCAGAGACATGGTTTTTATATCTTTTGCTAAAATTTACAGTCTGACCTATGTAAAACATATTACAATCATTACAGTTAATCCTATATATTCCTGAATTATTAAATTTATCTTCACTTTCAATATTCGGAGTGTAAAATGTTGGACATAGTATTACAAGTCTTAAAAGCTACTGATAAATTGAATTTCTTAAATCTATTACCAACTCTTTGTGTAAACGGCCCATTGTAATGGATGGATACATACTTCTTTTGTTCTTTATCGGATTTTTCTTTTTTAAGTGTTGTTCGTCTATCGTCTCGAATTTTGTTTTCTATTTTCTTTTTTATTTTACTTCCAATTTCATCAATCATTGATGCTTTGTATCCATTTGCAATAGCTATTGCAAATGGATACAAAGCATCAATGATTGATGAAATTGGAAGTAAAATAAAAAAGAAAATAGAAAACAAAATTCGAGACGATAGACGAACAACACTTAAAAAAGAAAAATCCGATAAAGAACAAAAGAAGTATGTATCCATCCATTACAATGGGCCGTTTACACAAAGAGTTGGTAATAGATTTAAGAAATTCAATTTATCAGTAGCTTTTAAGACTTGTAATACTATGTCCAACATTTTACACCCGAATATTGAAAGTGAAGATAAATTTAATAATTCAGGAATATATAGGATTAACTGTAATGATTGTAATATGTTTTACATAGGTCAGACTGTAAATTTTAGCAAAAGATATAAAAACCATGTCTCTGCTTTTAAAAATAATAAACCTGAAAGATCTAATGTAGCTAAACACCTTCTGAATTGTACCCACAGTTTGAATAAAATAGATGAAAATGTAGATATTCTAAAATTTTGTAAGAAGGGTCGTAACATGAATGCTTGGGAAGAGTTATTTATTTTTAAAGAAAAATGTAAGGATCGTGATAAATTAATGAATGAACAGGTTAATTTTGATTCCGAAATAGTTTTTAATAATGTATTTTCAGCGAATAAAAGAAGAGAAGTAACAGACAATAGGAATTAACCAATAATATCACAGCAGCCGCCATTTTGACGATTCCAGCCAATGAGGTCACGTGATCATAGGCCTATAAATTGAGTTGTTGAACACCGTTTTCCATTCTTTTGTGAATCCCTCTGGTCTGAGGAAGGTGAGCGTGGTTCACCGAAATCGATCACCATAATATTTGTGCATTTTGTGCTTGTATTGTAGTATATTTGTGCATTTTGTGCTTATATTGTAATAAATTTGTGTTGTGTGACGTTTACTTGTACTGTAAATAAATGAAATCTTGAAATCTAACAAGTGAATGAAGCATTACATTTATGTAAGATCCAAAATTCCTACATTGGTTGTAACATAAAAGATTCCAGGCTGAAAAAGAGGCCTGGCATCTTTTATGTTCCGACGAGGCTTTTTATGGGAAAATGTTACTCATTAGGTTAACTCTAAACGACATTGAAAATTATAAATTTAGTGGTGATGACAAAAGACAGTAAAGGTTAATGTGAACATACGTATAAAACTATATCACAGTAACTAAGTCTTCTGGGCATGATTGAAAGTAATAGTCCATAGACATAAAACAGACACCTAAGGATGAGAGGTCTAGCACTGACCCCAGGCCAGTTTGAAAATAATCTAGTAAATTCTAGAAAGAATAGTTTTCATATAAATTTTCAAGCATTTACTAGCTGTTTGGAAATGCTTGGCACTTGCCACCTCTAGTAAATGAATCCCTGTTTATTCATTCCAAACCTAGCACTTAGTTGAAATATTGCAAGTTCTAATTTGTATTCAAAAATCCATTATTACATTAAACAATAATAATGACTGGTTTACTGTCCCTTTATTGGAGTGTCTTGGTTGAACGTTCTCTTACTTAAGCATATTTTCTTGGTCTTCATAATGCTCACTGAAGGTTCACGAGATTGGCTATTTATTTTGTTGACTCGATCAATTACTTACTTTAGCATCTATTTCCCGGTCTTCATAATCACCATCGATGATTCTACGAGATCGGGTTACTGTCTCCTTTTCACTTTTAGAGGTCACCAGTTCTTTCTTCACACGACAGCGTCGGAATACATGAGACACCACCTCGTTGATGAACTTGCGCTCAATATGCCTGCATTAAACAAGTAATATCCAATAACTGAGAGAAAAAAAAATTGCTAACAATAAATGGTTGGGCTGTTTACATCATTACATTACAAACTTTGCATGACTTTGGTGCATTAAAAGTAACATCCAAACTAAGTGTAAACATAGAACTTATTAAAGGTCAAACATTTCAACTAAACAAATGTACGTCAAAATAGAAAAAATATGAACATTCAAAAGAGAAAAATGTTGATTTTGAAAGATTACTAAAAATTACATTAACATGTCACATAATGGCATTTATAGATGTAAATTTATTTAGAGTATATAAGGATGTTACCAAAGGCATGTGTTGTTTACCCATCTTATTGCCTTGGCAATCTACTACTTTACTAACACTTTCAAGTTCAATTGATTTATCTTCTCTTAAAGCTGTATATTACGCTTATGAATATTCCCATTTGTCATATGGAATTGTTTTCTGGGGTTGTTCCTCTGAAAGTTTAAAAATATTCCGCGTTCAGAAAAGAATTCTAAGAGCAATGGCTGGTGCTCCGACCACATGTTCATGTCGTAACATATTCAGTAGATTTGAAATACTGCCTTTACCTTGTATCTTCATCCTAAATATTGTGATTTTTGTGAGATTGAATGCTTCACACTTTAGTTCCAAATTAGACGGCCACAGTTACAATACGAGACACAAACATTTACTACAAATACTAGCACACAAGACATCATCTTTTGAAAAATCCGTGTTACACACAGGAAGTAAATTTTACAATAAACTCCCCCAGAACATAAAAGCCATTACTTCAGACACAAAGTTCAAAGCTGAAGTCACTAAATATTTGAAAACAAAGTTATTTTATAGCACCAATGAATACTTAACATGATTTAGGAGACATAACTTTGCTTTAACTAGTAGCCTTCTTAATTTTTTTAATTTTTCATGTTGTCATATTTATTTTTAAGCTTTGACTATAATATGGATTTAGGATGTAATGTGATAAGCATAAGAATAATGTGACAATTCGCCTGTCTAAGGGAAATTTTCTATAAGAGATGTATGCGATGTAATAAATAAATAAATCGTTATTTGGGATTGGAAGTCTACATCTCCTGTGTAAATTCATTCTGTAGTGTGTTATCTCAGATGTTGTGATGTCATTTGGCGCATTTAACTATTGTATCGGCAAACAATCTTTTTTGATTATTTTGTTTATCAAGCGGCAAATGACAGAACATCCATCCATGACTGGTCCCTGTTTAATGCTCATTTCAGTGCGTAAATAGTTGAATTAACACATCGTACATATACCATTGGAAACATAGTAAAATGCTACATCTCACAACTCCTTTAGTTTGTTTTGGCTTCTTTTTTAAGAAACAAAGGCAGCATTGAGGGAATGTCAAGTAACTTGCCATTTTAGCGACTCTGAGTTGTTTGTACATGTTGCATTTAAATTGTTTGAAGATAATATTTGTTTTTAGTTATTCAACCAATTTATAACAGTATACAAGTTTCACATATAATATTCAGTTTATGAAAGACAAATATTTTTACATATTTCTAAAAGTTACTTTAAAAAAAGGGGATAGGTATGCATAAAAATTAAAAAATTTCTAGAGTCAACAAATGTTGAAAGTTGTTTGATTAAAAAAAAAAAAAAAAATATACATAATATATAATATAAATAAATAAACTCTAACAAACTGCATACAGTTCACAAAACTAATAATCTGTTACCATGTAAAAAACAATTTAAAAATTCATTACAAACATGTAAAGCCTACAAGGAATGTACAAATATCTAAAGGAATGTTATACAATAATATTCACATTAAATTAAACTATAGTAAAAATTATACGTAACATTCTGGTTTAACACATTACCCCTTTGAAGCGGATATTTGTATACCTTGTCAGAACCCTGCCGTGGGAGTTTTTTTTACCTAATCAGCCAGTGAAATACATACTTTAGTATAAAAATTTGTATTTCAGTTATTTGTAGATCAATTAAATTAAACTTTCACTAAAATACAAGAAAACTGTTATATTTTAATATGTTACATATAAATGAATAAATAGACAATCATGAATATTTTTAGTGGACTGTCTATCCATCTGTCAATTTTATTTTGACAAGCCACCATCATTATAAAAGCAAACTTAAGTACAGACCATAATAAAAAAATAAAATAAAACAACTATAATAGCAAGAAAAGAATAACCAAACGTAACAGACAATGTAAACAACATAACAATTCCTGTAATATTCCTGCCTAAAAACAGCTGACGCAAAACAAAATATACAACTCACGATCACAAAAAAATAAATATCAACACAGTTCTATTGCAGTACAATACTTCTATAATGATCTACAAATGGATTCAACTCCAAATGGTTAGTCAGACCGCTGTGTTAATACCAGCATCTGATGGAACATCACACGCCGTCCATATAACATCGTCCCACTGTTAGCAGTAAAACTACGCCCCGTCATATGAACATCAGCCCGCACGTAGGGGTTAATTGTTGAAAATTAGTCAATTAGAGTGCTAAAATTTGTTTCCACTAAACCTTACCTTTGGGTTTATGAAGTTGAATGAACGTAGAATGGTATTCTGGCCGAGCCCTTGTATAGTTCCGATAGCTCTCTTTTGTAATAAATTGAGAGAGATAAATGAATAAATTTAACGATAACTCTTTAAAGAGCTTTATATGTCTAACCTTAAAAAAATCATTAATTTTATTTATGAACTAACAATCTATCTTAACAATAGATACTTACTCTAGCTGCTTCTGTTAGGAATAGACAAATACATTAGGATGTAAGAAGTTGGCAAAGTTGACACTATCTAAAAATATAAGGGTTTTTAATTCTCGATCTGACTAATTAAAAATGACAATTATTTTTTAGTGACGCAACTTGTTTGAAAGAAAATTAAAGCAATTTTAAATAAGTTTTTACAGACATAAACTGCATAATAGATCAGTCTGAAGAATCATTTGTAGCGGTTTGATAAATTCAAAATTCAAATTTGTTTATTATTTTCTTTATAGTTAAATTTACATAGTATCTCATAATAATCTCTTTAGCAGAGACGCTATTTAAAATATCAACTAAATTAAATTATATAAATATAGAAGTAACAACGACAAATTGAAACAGTAAAAAACAATAATAACTTCAATTATGTAAATATACTCAATAAATAATTAAATTACTCTGAAAAATCATAAAAATCATCGTTACGGGCAAATGAAGGGAAAACAAACGACATTTACAGTTAATTTAACAAATTAATTAAAAATAAATAAATAAATCATGTTTTAAATACTTTTTCCTTTGAATTTGATATAAAGTTTGTTTTTTTAAATCTCCAGGTATTTTTGGCACTATTTAAGCTTTATTCTGGATCATGACTGGTATGTTCGAGTTTCATCAACATAAACATAATCAATTATCTATGGTACAATCAATAGAAATTTATTTATCAAACAATTTTTTTAACTAGAGTAAATCAATAACAAATAATAAAAATTCTAAAAAAAAAAAAAATCAACAAATAAATTACAAAAACATAACAACAACAATTAATTTAAATAAGTAAGAACAATAAATCTCTGAATAATTAACAAATATTAAACTTAAAAAATGTAAATCAACTCAACGACATGACCATCATTATTTATGAGATATGTGATGGAGCAATTGTAATGAGGAATTCCCCCAACATCGGCCAAAGTACAAAATGACATTCTCCATGTCTTGTAGTCATTGGCAAGACCCGGCTGGTAGGAATCCGTATAGGACTGGCTCCCGTCAAAACTCTGTCAGTCATTGCCGATTATGTAAAATTACATTTTTAGTGTTCTTTTTAATGTATTACTTACTTGCTGTAAACTGTATATCTCTTTGTACATTAAACATTTATTTTTCTAATAAAAGCAAGAAAAAATCGAGCTAAATAAAATGAAAATAGAACAAAATCTGGTTTAGTATGTTTTTTTTTCTGTGTGAGTGAATACTAATATTGTGTATTGGATAACCTCATTTTGTTTACAGTTTGAACATTTATTTTTAACCCTTAGGTTGCTGGTCGAAAAACTAAAAATTAGAATCATGATATAAATTAGAGGTGTGCGAGTACTCGAAACTTCGAGTATTTGATCAAGTATTTTACTACTCGAACTCGGCTTGAAGCTTCCGAAACTACTCGAAGTTTGATCGAGTAGTTGTATTTCATGAAATATCATATTTACATCTTAATTTAGTTTTAAGAGTAAACAGTTTTATAAGTTATGAATAAAAAATGTGCACTTCCTTGCGTTTTATTGTACCCTTAATCATACGTTATCAGTTTGGTAGGCGTAATTATGAACTAAACAATACGCCTAAGAATAGGTAGTACACGACGACAGTCAAATGAACTAGTTGACGTAGTAAACGAGTTCATTCATTATGATTTGAAGCAAAGTGAACAACAGAGCTGGGAAGGTAGCAATCACTGTAAATAGTTACAGTAGTAGCGATCACACATGTTGGTTGTCGAGTCTACTAGTCACTTGTAACATAACCTTAAATAACGTGAATAAAACAGAAGTGCTGGTTAGTGTCTTTATGACCCAAGAAAGGGGACGAGAGATTCATTTCTAGATGCTCAAAAAGAACTGTTACTGATACGAATCTAATAGTCTGTATGCCGTGGAAATTATGCATATTTTAGTTCATATCAATAATGCTGTTCAATCAAAAGGGTCCTGAGAACGGGTCACTTTACATACCAAGAATCAAACTTCCCATCTTTTCTAGGTGAAAGTTCATCTGGATTGTAGTATACGTACGTGCAAGGAATTGTTCAGCTCCTTTTCGGAACTGAAATTATCATATATTTCTTACAAGTCGACTGAGGTCTATTTTGTTTTTTAATCTGAGCAGGGATTTGACGTAAGAAAACAACGTATCATATCATATAAAATATGGTAATGGCGTTCTAGCAGCGTGTGACACATTGATTTATTTTCCATCAAATAAATATATATATATATATATACAGTATATCCGTGGCGAACGTCTATTAATTATTATCTCGAAAACACCCTACATCGCCAAAACTGTGTTAATATTTGCACATACAATATTTTTTCCTGTCAAAATGTTGAACGGTTTTCTGAATAGGTTAGACAATAACACAGTTGGAGTGTAAAAGGTGGTAAAGTACGATAATTTTAATTCGTAAACTCACTGAATGGTTCCCTGTTCACAATGACGTCGATGTGAACTATAAAACATTCACGAATCAATCCAAATGAGGGAGAAACATGTTGAAAAACATTTTCTAAACAAAATACGACGAATTTAGAGATTCAGAAAATAATTTTTATTGAACCGAAACCTTATCAAACGTCTTATATATATTTATATTAAAAAAGATTTAGATATACCCTATTCAATAATTAACATTAGGAAGTTTTGCATTGAAACTGTATTTGAGTCAGCCGCAGTTCTTTTTAAATCATTGAACATTATAGTAATATCCATCTACAGAGTACCATCTTCTAAAGAGGAAATATTTACCAAACAGATTGAATCTCTGCTGTCTTTTATGTCCAAATATAAAAACTACAAAATTATTATTGCCTCTGACATAAATATAGATATTAGGGAAAATAAAAAGGGTGTTTGTGACCTCCTAAGTATATAAAAATCATTTGATTGTTATTGTCTGAATAAGAAACCTACAAGATTTAATGCCTGTATTGATAATATAATTACCAACTTTGACGTGAGAATCGTAGAAGTAGATTGTATAAAATTAGGGTTATCTGACCATGATGGACTCTGGTTAAAAATACCTGATGTTTTTTCTAAAAGCCTAGACAAATATGTCAAGTTCCGCATTCTTAATGATAGATCTTTAGACACTTTATGCTCCAACCTTAGTATCATTAACTGGTCAGAACTGTTTAATCACACAGATCCTGCTGATAAGTGTCTTAATGTATTTTTGAAAACATGTATAGATCTATACAAATCTACTTGTCCATTGGTAACAAAAAAAACAAAAAAATAATTTTAAAAACAAACCCCAACACTCTGTAAAATGGTACACTGAAGATCTTGGTAAAATAAGAAATATGCTACTTATTATGAAAGATAGATCCAATTTAAGTAATTATGATAAGCAAAATTATTTAAAGCTAAGAAGAATATATAAAAATTAAATTAAGTTAGCTAAGTGCAAAGCTAATGACAATTTCATATTGCAGTCTAAAAATAAATGTAAGGGAGCCTGGGAATTATAAAAAATGAAATAAATGACAAAAAACAAAGAGAAAAAGATTCCTATAAGTCCAAATGTTCTGAATAATCATTTTGTGAATGTAAATTGCACAAATTTAAGGAGTGATTCAGCAGAACATCCGATAGACTTCCTTAAAAAACTTACTAATACAATCAGTACCACATTTCAATGGACCAAAATTTCACATTGTAATATATTGGAGTCAATTAGTAATCTAAGCAACTCAAAGGCTGAAGATTATTATGGTCTATCCAACTTTGTTGTTAAGTAAAATTGGTCCCTTGATAGTGCAAACCTCTACATTGTATTTTTAACAAGATGGTTAATGAGAGTGTGGTCCCGGATTGTCTAAAAATTAGTGTAACTGTCCCTATTTATAAAAAGGGTAATAAATCGGATCCGAACAACTACAGACCAATATCTCTTCTACCTATATTTTCTAAATTGTTTGAGTTATTGCCTACATAGACAAATATATTTATATTTTGAAAAAAAACAAACTACTTTCTGAAAATCAATTTGGATTTCGCTCAAACCTAAGTACTATTAAAGCTCTTCAACATTTAATTACAACCCTATATGATAACTTTGATAACAAAATTTTTCAAGTGCAACTCTAATTGATCTGAGTAAAGCATTTGACACGGTACCATCATGATATATTAATTGAAAAGCTAGCTCACTATGGTGTTGCTGGGGGCCTCTCTTAACCTATTGCGTTCTTATTTAAGCAATCGACTTCAATTAGTCCAGATCAACGATAACAGATCCGAACTGTTAAAAATCAAAATGGGAGTACCTCAAGGTTCTGTCTTGGGTCCATTTCTATTTATCTCATATATTAACGATTTATCAAATTATATGCCATGTAAAACAATACTGTACGCGGATGACACTACTTTTATCGTATCAGATCCAAAATTGAACAACCTTTTTGAAAAAATTAAGACTGTTGAAAAAATTGCCGAAACATGGTTTGAAGGCAATCAGTTAAAGATAAATCACTCAAAAACCGAACAAATTATATTTGATCTTAAAGCTCGAACAAACGAAAATCATCATGTTAAGCTATTAGGGATTCAAATTGATACGAAAATTAACTGGAACGAACAAACTCGATATGTATCAAATTAGCTCGTGTCATTTTTTTACTAAGTAAATTAAAAAATAATATCAGTGAAGAATTATTACTTTATTCATATTATGCTTTTTTTCATACACATCTGCAATATGGTATCATCCTGTGGGGCAGTTCAGTAGGAGCAGAGTCTGTGTTTAAATGGCAAAAAAAGGCGGTTAGATGTATTTTAGGGTTGAAACAAATAGAATCCTGTAGGGAACAATTCAAAATTCTACAAATAATGACAGTACCAAGTATGTACATTTACTACTGTCTCATACATGCAAAAGAAAATTTAAATAACCTCATGATAAGATCAGATTTTCATACCCATAATACAAGGACCAGTCAATCTCTCAACCTTCCTTTCACTAGACTGTCATTAACCAGAAATAGCTTTAAGTTTTTCAGTGTACAGTTTTTCAATAGATTACCTGGACAAGCATCACATGTTACAATAAAGCAATTCAAAAACACTCTCGAAACTTGGTTAAAAAATAAATCTTTCTATTCAATTGATGAATTTTTAAGAAGTAATTTAGATGATTTAAAATTCTGACACTTTAACCTGTTTAACTAATGTTATTTTTTATTTATTAATAGTTTATTTGTTTTATTTTTGTTATGTATTTACTATAAAACCTGATTTAATTTAATGCAGAAATAGTCCTTCATTTCTGTATTGTGTTCACATGTATATTATGATTATGTATATTATGTGTTATGTATGTATGTTGTTGACTTTGTCGATTACTGTAATATGTTAAGACAATAAAAAATATGACTTATGACTTGATTTTATTCATAAGTTTATAATTTAGCTGCCCAACATTTTCACTGTATCACTAGTTGGCACTTAGCTGATGTATCGAAGTAGTTTCAAGTTGCACATATTTCATTACCGATCATAATTTAAAAAGTAATTTATCCTAAGCGACTTTAACATTTATTTTTAGTAAACCTGCTTAGTTATTATTATCAATTGATTGAACTACAGTCTTTGTCATCCAGATTTCCAAATTTGATTATATAATTCAGAACTTATTTCCGGTTAGTTGTAAACTTGTTATTACTGAATAAAATACAGATCCACTCTTCTTGGCGTGTACACAATCAATTTTTTGTTGAGAGGAGGCAATTCTGAAAGCAAATGATTGCATTTGATGATGACACCTGAATTTTAGCATCATTTTGGTTGGATACAGCTTTTGCCAACAAGCTTCGCTACGTTTTCGCGGTACACTTTGAACTGAACCACCAGATAAACATATCAGCCGGCTGTGAAACAGTATAATTGGCTTGCATCGAAAATCTGATCTGTGATATGAGTGAACAGATTAAATATTTATAATCCACGTTGTTTCAACTAATAATATACTTTCTCAGTTTCTTACATAATATTAGTTATGAAAAATGGAAAAAGGTTAAACAAAACAATGCCATATAAAAATGTAGGAAGGCAGGAAGTAAAAAGTTTTATTTATCAAATTTTACAGTTACAAACAGCAAATCAAAATTATTGTGTTCAGTTTAGATGTATATATTTACGAATCTGGCAAAACTTAACATAGGCTTAGGACGGTGCCTGCCTTTTACAGTTGTCTTGGGTGAACAGGAAATCCTTCTGTAAATAGTTGCTCGAAAATACTCGATACTCGAAAAAATGCCAACTACTCGACTCGAACTCAAAAATCACTATTCGCACATCCATAATACAAATTGATTGCATTTAATAACATTACTACTACAGAATATTTAATTAACTAATTAATAATGTAAATTAATAGAATATCTCTTTTATGTTCTTTCTTAATTGATTTTTATTAAGTAAATTTTGCATATCTCTAGGTAGGGAATTGATCAGATGTGGTATTTTATATTCTAAAATTACTTTTCAATAGTTATTGTTGTGTCTTTGAATAATAAATTATCTATGTCTTAGATTGTATTGTAAGTTTGGTAAAAATCTATAATTATCATCAAAATAATGTCTGGATAAATCTGTGAACCTAGCCAGTGAATCAAAACTCATTATTCCCAGAATATTCAAAGGCATACCATTAAACAATATACAGTTTAATCTTGATAATCCGACAGTTAAGGGACCGACGGTGTGTCGGATTAATAAAAACGTCGGATTACCAAATGTCCATTGTAATTCACGAGAATTATGATTTCTAAGATAAACTGAATGCTTTACGTACACCCTTCTTAGAATTTCCGCGCTATCAGCCGTGATAAAATGAGGCTGACAACACAATTGAATAAATGTAAGCAAAGAAATTATACAACATTTGTACAGTAACACAGTAAGGTTTATTACATACAGTATTAAGTGTAAAGTACGTCATCTGATGTGGCGTCGGACTACCAAACGTGTCGGACTAGTAAATGTCGGAGTATCAAGAGTGGACTGTACTTTTAAAATTCTATTCACAATATTTTTTAATTGTTTTATTATACATTCATGAACCAAATAATAAAGAGAAATCCCGTAGAAGAATATACTTTGTACAAGTGAAAAGTATATTAACTGCCTAGTTGTTATTGTAAAGTAGCAGCTCAATTTATTACACTTAAAGGTCTCAGTATTTTATGGCAAAGTTGAAAAATTTATAAGAAAGTATATAGTGATAAATAAAAACAAAATTAATTTACTGGATACTATCGATGTCCTTGTATTCAACAGGTATTGAAGAATTTTTGGCTATTCGGTTGCTGTCTATCGATTGTTTATATTTTTTAAAAGTGATATAATACAAGGTTAGGTTCATTAGTTTACGCATTGAGAATTTTCGTAGCATGCTTTGCATTGTTTAGTTTTGTAGTGTTTTACTCAACTGAAATGTATCAAATATTTAACTAGTTTGTTTCTTTGTAATATAAAACGTTTTATTATACTATTTTTCGGCTCCATTGTTTGTTTTTTTACGATATTTGTTGATTTTTACCATAGCCTATAAAAACGATAGCTTTATTTTTATAAACCAAAATTATTTTCAATAATTTATTTTACTATAACAATGCATGTACACATAAATAAGAGTTTAAATGCAGTACTATATTTATTAGCAGTAATTTCTTGTTTGTTCAACACAAATAATTCAAATGTCACATATTCAACTATTTTTTTGTGTGAACATTGACTACACGATTTTCTTTTACTCCTTATTTTTGAGTAAAACGACAAGAAAACATATGAATTTTATTTTAAATTTGTTGCTTTTTACATATAAATAGGTAAACAAATGTTTAGGTACTCATATTTCATGCACAAGTTAAAAAACAAAAAAATAAAAAGAAATTTTTATAGATAACTTTTTTTTATTATACAAATTAGATGAAATATATTTTATTTTGCAACAGACTTCTTTTTTGGTTATTTTGGTAGAATAAAAAACAAAAAGTGCTAATTTACATATCTTCAAATAGCGAAACAATAAAATACTTCCTTAAATAACTCTTCATTTTTGCTTAAAACTACCTAGCACTTTTGGGTATAGCCAGAGGCCATAAGCCGTAGCACTAAACGGGTTAAAACGTTGTAATATAACATTTTATTTTCTGTATTGATTAATGCTTGAAGTAAAACAGGCAATTCCTAATGCTGTAATGTTGAGCAATCGTTTTTTTTTGGTATCGGATTACTGCAAATTTAGATTGGATAACGATGACTAAAAGTAATCTAAAATTATATCAACTATATTAGTTTGAGGTTATTAGGGCTAAGAAAGAACATGAAAATACCTAGTTTTATTCAAAACTTTAAGAGGCTTTTTATTCAAACATTTCAAATATTAAAGAGTCTCACCTTAATATTTGCTTAGGCCTCATATCATTGTCATGTTTGTAAGCCCTCCTAGGCAGGAACTGGAAGTGGACTTGATATGTGTAATTCCTGAAAACGCTCTCGTAATCCAGGTGCTCTCTGACTTCTATGTACTCCAACACATCAGCGACAGTAACTCGTGTCATGCTTTTCCTTAGCTTTTCTGCTTTACTCTTAAGCCTACAGCACATATAACATTCAATGACAGCATGCCAACCTTTGTTTATTTAAACTATTGATAGACTATAGAAACAAAAGCAAAGCATTTGCTGTAGGCACACCCCTGTGTTGCTATCTAACGGTGAATGGTTTCAAATAAGCACCGGGACAACGGTTTTGCAAACATTACATCAGCTATTAGTCACTTCAGCGTGAGCTGAGGAGAGACAGAGAGAGATATACCACTGGTGCTAACTAGGAAGATAGTACGTGAACTAATTTCATAGAACAGGCAAACAGAGGCTTCACGTGCCCATTTGAGCGGACAGTCTCCTTGTTTCTATAGTCAATACATGAACTCACTATTTGTTACATTAAAAAGTAGTGGCTTAACTCATATGATAATAGTAATATTTATTTCTCAAAAGAATATACAGTATAAATAAAAGAATACATAATTTAGCACAACATTGCTCATACATAAACCAAGATAGACTGAAAAATAAACAATACATAAAATAAAACAAAATTGCACATTCGTAATGCCAAGACAGACCATAACAAAAATTTGAACTTATTTATACACATAAATTTCTTAACTAACAACAGTAAAATGAAACATTTTGGGAAATAAATTAGCTTCCAAGGCAAAGCCTGTTCGGAAGTTTTACCAATTCAGCAATTTATGTCAAGTGATTAAACGATTTTATAACAACTAGTATTTAATTTCCAAACTTTAATTCATATAATATGCAATAATAAAACAAAACAATTGAAATATTTTAGTTTAAATAATATTTAAAATTAGAGCCTGTAAACAATATATTTTTTTATTTTTCATATATATATCACTTTGTACTTCAATTTATATGTACATGATATAGTAATAAATTTTAGGTAGCGGAAAACAATATCATAATATAACTGAATTTCCAATAAAAAGAGAAAAAATATATAACCTACTTTGAGAAAACTTTTGACCATTAATTACAACACATAATCAGTCACACACAAAAATACAAATGACTTCAAGACAATTAATGTCAAAGTAAATTCTCTTTATTTTACTATAAAAAATAATGAATCTTCTATCTTCTCTATACAGTGCTAAGAAGCTATAAACATTTAATATGTTTTATTTATGTTCATTCATTTTTTCTATTCCAACTGCACAGTTTATGCTCATTTACGTACTCAAATAAACAAATCCTTTACAATCAATAATAAATTACTAAGACAAGAGTTTAGACACACAAATACACCAGCTAGGTTAGTGACATTCTTCTTGACTGATGAAGCATGCTGTATTATAAAAGAAAATTAAAAAAAAATACGAAATCTATTCATTATGATTATTAAAAGGGAATAAAACAATAAATTAAGGAATAATTTAGTAGCTCACCTCTCCCAACCCAAATAGCTTGGTTGCCCTCCCACTTACGCTTACATACTAACAACGCATGGTCGCCATACAACCCACCCATACGTATAAACGGTGCATGGTTGCCTCTCCATTCTACAATTGCTCCTTTGTCGCTCTTCTACCCTCCCATTCACACAACAATTGATAGCCCTCTCACCTATCCTTACATACGAATGAATACAGACTTAGTTACCTTCCACCTCCCTAATTAATTGAAGATTTTGTTGCCAAAACTAATGTTACGTCTCAGTTTATGTTTACAAAATTATGAATTAGTGTGTATAATAATACACCAAATTTTACATCTGCCGTAGCTTTCAACAACTTACTTTTGCTCTATATACACATATATAACCACAGCTGTTCCGCCACTGGAATAAAAATTTATTTAAATTAATATCTTCTTTTAATTTGCCCTACCCCATCTCTTGTGGTTTTCCTTTCACCCCCATTATTTCTTAACCCTTTTAAATTTACTTTCACGGGGATTCTTGTCTCACTCATTCTTTTCAAAAAGCCAAAACCATCACATCTGGTTATTCTCTACTCTATTTGTTAAACATTCAACTCCTACCTCCTTTCTATGTCAAAATTTATACCTCCTTCCCGATGAAATTATTAAAAGATCGCCCATCCCGACATGGTTTTTGACCCACACAAAAAGTACATTTGGTTTTTGACCCACCCTACACGCAGGGGCTTATTTAGGGGGGCTAAGGGCTGTACCCGGGCGGCAAAATTTTTAGGGGCGGCAAAGGATTTGGGAAAAAGTTCCCGGGCCCATGTAATGGTTTTTTGGGAAATTTTTTTGAAAAATTAAGGGCGTAAAGTCAAGTACAAAGTACTTTTTTTTTACAAAATATTATCAATTTACGGCTGTCATCTAACTGGGGTTTACGAATGAAATTATAGAGCAAAAAGGGGCCCAAAAGTTGGTACTTTTGTTGATGGGCGGGTCCGGGGAAATAGGGGTAAGGAAGACTATGAAGGGTCTGAGTTCCCCCCAAAAACTCGCCCCCCAAAACCAATACGGGGGAATTCCGATTAAAAATAATTAACAAAAAAATTTTAAATTTCGTTATTTTTCCCTTTAACTTTTAACTTTATTCGTTATTTTGGAAATGTTTAAATTTTAAAATTTTTAAAACTATTTAAAAAATTTTTGGGCAAAGCGGTTAAAGAAAACTCATTTTTTTTTCAAATTAAAAAAAAGGGAAATTTTTGGCCCCGGGGAATGTGGTTTGGGGAGAAATTATCTAAAACTCGGGTAAAAGACCGATTGTTTTCCTAAACCCCCCAATTGTCACCAAACAAAAAAAGGTCACGTTTTGAATACGAAACCCCCCCCCTCCCCGGGTATTTTCACATTTTACTCCCTTATAAATAAAAAAAAGGCGGACCAAAAAGAGTATACCATTGTTGTGGGTTTTGACTTGTGCCCCCCGGGGTATCATATCACTTGACTATTTAAATTTTTTGGGGAAAAAAGTTGAAAATAGTCTTTTTAGTTATCTTGTTTTAAATCAACGTTTTGGGCCCAAAAGGCTTTTTTTATTTTTCCCAAAAACTCTAAAAACTGAAAATTTACTTGTTTACCCTTCATCTGTATAATTAATTAGGAAAATCATTGCATTTTGACTTAATTTGCGGGTCAAAAACTTGTTTAAATTTATCAAAAACAAAATTTAAACATACCCAAAATGCCCCGGTTGAAAAGTATTCGGGAAAAAAACCATTTTAAAAGGTTTTAATAAAACCCAAACATTTCCTAAAAAAGTTTACTTTTTTTAAATTGGGCTTACTGGGTTAAAATCACTCCATTTATTTTTAAACCAAACGCAACAGAAAAAAAATACGGGTATTTTCAAGTTTTCAAACATATTTCAAGTAACAATTCCCAAAATTTCTTTCTGTCTTCTTTAAATTTTTCTATCGGCAACCCTGGGGAAAAAAAAATTTATAATGATAATACTATTTTTAAATATTAATAATATTTTTCCAAGGGAAAATTAGTTTTGTTTTTTTTAAATGATTTAGATAGTTTTTTAAATAATTTTTAATTAACTTATTTCAGTAAGAAAAAACTTTGCACTCAGAACGAAAAATTTTTAAACATCAAATAAACGTAATTCCTTATCAAAAAATAAAAGGAATAGATCTGCTAAAAACTCATTTATAGAGTGAGTAAAATTTTTAAATTTTTTTGTTTACTGCTGACCCCCAAAACTTTCTTATCAGTAAAACCCTTCTTTTATCATTTTTCCCCACCGGGAAAAAAAACATCGGGATCAACATGTCACGGTATTTTTTTGGCCCTTTTCCCTTAAATTATCTGCGCCAATAAAAAAAAAATTTTTGGGTTATCAAAAATTTTTCCTATAAGATAGTTTTTGGATTTTTTAAAGTTTTTGCTTAAAAAGAAAAAACTTTTTTTCCCAAAACTATTAATTTTTTGTTAATAATTTTAAAAAAAAAAATTAAATACCTTATTTAATTCTTAAGTTTTCGGACATTTAAATAAAAAAAAATTTACTGTAAAAAATTGCTATGGGCCCTGATTAATAGTATTTTTAAAATAATGTTTTAAATAAATGGGCTTTATTTACCAAAAATTTTAAAAAAATAATAAAATAAAAATACGGGTTAAAAAATTTGTTTATTTTTATTTTATTGTACCAAAACTAACTTTTAACTTTAAAATTTCAGTTAATTTTCAAATAAAAAATTTTAAGTCATTAGTTTTTAATTTTAAATTGTAACTTTTAAAACTTAAAAATTTTTTTTAATTTTTTTTAGATTATAACTTTAACTTTATTCAGTTTAAAAAAAAATCATCAATTTTCCCAAATATGCCCCTAACGCCACCCCCACCCTGAAACGGCCCCGATTCTGACTGGAGATTCTCTTCCCTTCGCAATTCGCTGTGTGCCCCGCGCACCCCCTTTTAAACCAGATTAAAGTGTCGGGTTACCCTTTACTGTTTTTGGTTGTTTTTTTTAGTGCCCAGTGGGGCCCGTAAAAGGGAAATTTGGGGACCCGGAGTTAAAGGGAACTGTAAATATTATTACATTTTTAAACTACTAACCCGTTTTCCGCCAGTCATCTATTTTTAATATTTTTAGATTTTTACATTTGGGTTTAAATTTAAACTTTTTTTACAGTTAAGGGGCCAAACAAAAGGGTAAAACTTTTTTAATCAAAACTACAACCCTCGCAATAAAACGCCCCACCCTCTGAACCTTTAAACCCCTAAATATGATAAAAAAATTTTTTTTTTTAACATTTTACTTTTGACTTGTGTTAAGGGGTTTTTTTGTTTAATTTAAATTAGGCAAAACTATAACAAATCAAAAACATATCACTACCACAAAAAAATATTAAGATATACCTTAAATGGTGGAGTTGTTTAAAAATAAAATAAATTTCAATAGGAAATTATAGAAACTCATGACAAAAGCCATTTTGTGAAAAGGGCAAAATTTAATTAAACCCAAAGTTTAGAGATTTTAAAGGCCCAAAACATGGTTCGCCCGTGGTAAGCCGCTTTATTTTAGCCCTTAAATGGGCTTTTAAAACCCCTGTTTTTTAAGTTTTCCTTTGGGCAATAAAGTGCTTCTGCTTTAAAATTATGAAAGGGCCTTAGATTGGGTTACACTACTACATATAATTAAAAACATTTAAAACCCTTTTAAAAATTTCCAAACCCAAAATTTTGTTTTTTTCTAACCCTTTCCCCATAGAATTTGAAAAATAGAAGGCAACAAACACACAAAAGGGCAGCCGAAAAGGGAACAATGAAAATTTAGAGGCGAAAGCAAACACACAGATAGTGTTTCCTCCCCGCGGGGGCAACCCCCTTTAAACCCAGAGAAATCTTTTGCAATTGGGCCCCAAACCCAAAAATAAAAAATTTTTAAAACCGGACGTTTCGAAAATATTTTCTCTAAATATTTATTAATTCAAATGTATATTTTAATGATATATAAATGTTCTGAATTAAATTTTCTATAAAAATTAAAAATTGTTTGTTTTTAGATAGAAATGTTTTTTTTGGCCAAGTATAAAAATTTAAATATTATTTTGTTGCCTTTAATTTTCAGTAACAGCTTGTAAAAAATTTTAAATGAGTAAAGTAATTTTTTGGGTGTAGTATGGGAGGCATACATAAATAAAATAAAACTAAAAAAAGTCACCAATAAAATGAAAAATACTTTGGCTAATTGGTGCCCCTGACGAGAGTGATAAATAGACAACTTGGGGCCATATAGTTGTTAAGCAAAGGGGAAAAAAAAAACCCAAAGGGGCTTTTTTTTTGCATAACTTTTTTAATTTTTAAAAAAAAAATAAACGTGAAATAAGTTTTTTATTTCAAGATAACTAAATGCAAAATTTTTAATGAAAAAAATTAGCTTTGGAAAAAGTTTTTTTTTAGTACAATCTAAAACCCGCAAAAAAATATAAAATGACAATCCCCCAACTTTCCCCTGGACCCAATACTGGTCTAAAAAAGCTAGGATTCGAGTGATAACTCCACAGCAAAAATTTTGCCCCTTCAGTGCTCATTCTCAAAAATCGGGTCGCGACATTAAACTAGTATTCAGAGAAATTTGGGTATTTTTTAAAGCTAAAAAATAATTTGTATAGCTTTTTCTCTGACTAAACCCAAAAAGGGTGGGAAAGGTTTGACTAGTTGCCGAAACCCAAAAAGACCAAAAAAAAACCTAAAAAGGCCAAATCAAAGAAAAGGGTTGGTCACGAGAGATACGCTTGCAAGGCTTTAAAATAAAAGTTTGGGAAGGAAGTGATAGAAGAAACTCAATTTTAATTTTAAAATTTAAACTAACAAAAAAGGGCCCAAACCACACGAAGTAAAACCAAAAGCTACGTTTCCCAAGTTTTAAAAGGTTTGGGAAACAGCTTTTTGGGGTCAACCTGTGGGGGAAAATCTTCTCAAAAATTTGGGATCATTTTTACAAAATATTAAATACAAAGACAAAAGTTTGAAAATTTATGAAAATGGAGCCTGCTTAAGTCAGAAGTATTATATATGATAAATGAAAGTTAAAAAGGAAAAGAGGCGGCGTAAGCTCCCAACCTGATGAGACGAAAAGGTGAAAAACCTTTTTGGGCCAGAGAAAAATTTTTAAAAAAAAACATTTTTTATTTTTAATCTTGGCCCACTATCTAGTAAAAAAGGAAAAAAGAAAAGCAGTTTTAACAAAGAGCTTAGCTCGTTTTTTGGGTTTGCTCTTTTTTAGCGGAAAAGAAAAGCCGGCCCCAAAGAGCCCACAAATTGAAAAAATGAAAACAAAATTTGTGGCACTTTTTATAACAAAAAAACCCCCTTTCCCCCAAAAGTTTTTTGCTTTAGAATGTCAAAAATTTTTTTTTTTTCTTAAAGTGACTTAATAAACAAACGCCAAACAGTATTTTTTTGACCTCTAAAAAACCTTGTTACATGTCTATGGATTCAAAAACAAAAACCCCTATTTTTAACATAGCTTTGAAATTTTTTTTTAAAACCCCCTTTGGCATCGAACGTTAAAGCTGAGAGATCATTTTCGGTTCTCAAACGAATAAAAACCTACACAAAACGAGGGATGAC
Source organism: Stictocephala bisonia (assembly GCA_035578905.1). Classification (NCBI taxonomy): domain Eukaryota; kingdom Metazoa; phylum Arthropoda; class Insecta; order Hemiptera; family Membracidae; genus Stictocephala; species Stictocephala bisonia. The sequence goes on from JAQJVL010001782.1 coordinate 125,000, forward strand.
GAAAACCTTTGGGGATGTGGCTTTTCCCAAACAAAGAGTCGAGATGACAAAAAATTAGCATTTAAAGATTTTCATAAAATTCTTTTTCCCCCGGGACTCAAAGCAAGAAAAAATTTGTTTAAAAACCCGCCATGGACATGTAAAAAATAAAAAGGGTTGTGTTCTATTTTTTATTTTAAAAATTCTAAATTTTATTTTCCGTTTTAAAGTTTTGAAATATTTAACAACTCATATTTTAAACTTAAATTTTTTTAAATTGTAAATTGTTTTTAATTTCCCTTTAAAACAATTCTACTAAATTAGTCTTTTTTAAAACATTTGTAAACAAAAATACACCACAAACCCTTTAAATTAATAAAAACGTTTAAAAAAAATTTGGTTTTTAAAACTTTAAGTTTTCCCCCGGGCTTATGTTGATACCTACTCCCCTACTAATTTTTTTTGTAACAACATAATAAAAAACCAAAGGGGGGGGGGGGAGGAAAATAGCCACAATACCCCTGGGCGGCAAAACGTGAAAAAAACGCCACTGGGGTGGGGGGGGGGAAAATTTGGGTGCCCCTACCCCAGGGGCGTCAAATTTTTAAAATTTACCCTCCCCCACCCTACAGTGGTGTTGCTGTGTCCCTTAATTTAAAAATATTAAATGTAAGAAAAAAGCAATTAGTTAATACTGGTGACACTTTTATTTTTAGACAGTATTTTTCCCGTACAGACTAAAGTTTAAGGAAAGAATATAAGGTTTGACACTTACAAATAAGTTCGCGCTAAAAATTTTACAAAATCTTCCTGTTTTCTAAAACCCCAAGAAAAACTTGCTATTTTTTCATTCTAGATTCTTTTAGATTTGAAACACTGGTCCCAGTGAACTTTTTTAAAAATCGAAAAAGGAAACTTACCAAAAAAATTTTCAGATTACTAAAGGTAAACCCAAAAAAATTTTTCAAGAAACCCAAATTCCCAGTCAACGGGCCCTAAAAATTTTCAACCAATTACCAAATGAAAATAAAAATTTTGCCAAAAAATTAAATTTATTTTTTAAAAATAAATTTGGGAAAGCCAGGTTTTTTCTCCAAGGGGAAAATTTTCCCCTTTTTTAAATAATTAATTTTTTTAAACCCTTAATTTTTATATTTTTAAATATATATTGTTTTTAACTCATACAAAACCCCAAAATATTTTTTTAAAATTTTGTCATAAACCTTGGTTGAAAGTAGTATAACTCTCTTGAAAAACTTGTTTTGGGGTGGTGGGGTGGTGGTGTGTTTTGTGTGTGTGGTGTGTGGGTGTTTTGGGGTTGAAATATATATATATAATAAACATAATTGTTTTAATAATTTTTATTTTAATTTAAAAACATTTTTACTACATCAATTCAATTTTTTTTATAAGTATTTTTTTTTTATTGCTTTAAAAAAAATTAGTTTTTACTTTAAATGCAGACGTCATGGGAGCTTTATTTTTTTTGAAGGACCTGACTGGACTCATATTTTTTTTTGAAATTTAAACAGTCTAATATTTTTTTTTATTTTGATAACCCGCCTAAAACGGTAAATGCGGCTTACATATACCCCAAAAGTTTTTATTATTTTGTTTTTTAAATTTTTTTAATATAGGGAAAAAATTTTTCAAAATTTTTTTCAAATTCCCACAAACCAATAAATTGTTTTCAAAAAACCCAATTGTCTTAAACAAAAAATATTTGAAATATATTTTATCTGTTTAAAAACCAATTTTTGATAGATAAATAAATTGTTCGCCCTTTGTAAATTGCTATAGAAATTTATTGTAGAAAATTTTAAAAAAAAAAGCAAAAACCACACAAACCAACTTTTTATTATTTGAAAAAAAAATTCAATAAACATGGGGAAAACTACCCTTAAATTAATGTTTGTCCAAATTCCATAACAGAATATTCATAAGAACTGTCATTACTTTGGAACATTTCATAGATGGCTTGTTTGTTGGTGATCGAATGTTCATTATTTTAGTTTTTATTCAAAAGTCACTTTCAGTTTTTAAACTGATACTACAAAGTGCAAAAAACTTCTCCTGTAATCAGGAAATTGTAAACTTAAGCTACCAACTCAGAAAAAAAACTTGGAATAGAGTTATTCCAAACAAAAGGGGCCTTTTAAAAATGAAATGTGGGAGGCCTACAACAATACTATATGCAATGCAACAAAATTCAATTTTTTTTCTTCATAATACAAGAATAATGCATGTTAGAAAAATTTGCAATTTTTCATAGATAAAAAAAAAATTTAAAGTACCAAGTTTTTGAAACCCAACTCATTTTAAAACCGTATGCCTCCCAAAACTACTGTTACATTGCAACTGATTTCTATAGAAATAGTCATAAAAAGATTTTTTTTTCTAAATAGAAACAAATATAAAAAAATCTTATAAAAAAACCCTTTGCTACTCATAAAAAAAAAAAAACTATTTCCCCAAAAAAAAAACGCCCAAATTGGGACTTGAAATTTTGTACATAGGTTAATTTTTTTGGGCCCCCAAAGGGCCCCACTAAAAAAAGGGTTTTCCTTTTCCCGACCTCAGGATTCTTTCCCACGGCCCCTAAAAAACCCCATGGTATTTTTTAAAGGAGCTTATTAATGGATTGATTTTTTTTGTTTAACAGCTTTTAAAAAAAAAACCAAAATAAAATACAATTGTGGAAGGCAAAAATTTAAAAAATTTAAACCCTTTGTGCTCAAATTTGGAAAATTTAAATTTTTGTCCTCGGGTTGCTCAAAAGGGCCCCAGCTCTACGGGCCCAAAAACCCCTTTTTCCCCTTTGGGCAACCGGAGCTCGAAAAATCGTTTTTAAAATGTCCCCACAAGCTAAAATGTCCACTGTACGGCCCAAAGGGTCAAAAACCCGGGGTTATGTTTCCCATGGGCCATACCATTTTTTTTTTTAAAAGGGCCCTTTAAAACATTTAAAAAAACCCGGAAATTTTAAATTTCCCAGTGGGAATTGACAACAAATAGCATTTGGGGGGGGGAAGAAAGAGGATAATGGGGGGCCGCCCCCAAAAAAAAAAAAACCCTCGTATTTGTTGTCAATGCCTACTGGTTTAAAATTTGCCATTTTTTTAAAATTTTTTTAAAGGGGAATAAAAAAAAATTTTAAAAAGGTAATTTTTAATGAAAGCTACTAACACAAAGATATACATAATTTATAAAATCATATTTTAAAAATGAATAATACAAAAATCAAAAATAAAAAAAGTATTGAAAAAAAGGGGGCTTTAAAATTTTTTAAAAAACCCTATAACATGGGGACATTTAATTTTTTTTTAATTTTTAAATTTTTGAAACTGAATGGTTCGAACAAACAAGGGCCCCTTTAGGGCAGCCCCGGGTTTGATTTTTACATGTTTTCCCAAATAAAATTTATTTGCTTTTCTCCCCTTTTTTCCCCCCCCCGTTCTGTCACTCCCATACACTGAAATTTTCCTTCTTTTTGGGCCCCAAACAAAGGATAGGGTTTTGTGTAGCCCCCCATTCAGACCCGCCTTCTTCTTCCAAATTTGAAGGCCTCCCCTCGCTTTCTTGTTTTTCCTGGTTTTCAACCAACTCCTTACCACATTTTTTCGAAATTTTCATTGTCTTACATTGTTGTCTGCAAAAATTCATGTTGTACAATAGAATATTTTACTACGGCTTTTCAAAGGGAGCCAAAAAGAAAATCTTCCGCAAACCCTCCCTTAAATTGACTTTTTCTTGTAATGAGTAAGTCGAAATATTTTTGGTTTCTGCCAGATCAAACCGCCCCCCCCCCTTTGACTTGTTTAATTTATTACAACTCCCGGCTTTTCGCCTCTTCTACTTCCCCTTTTTTCTTTTTTGAAACCGGGAAAAATTCTTTGGGGGTGTTGTCATACAAAGATTAACATAACTACTAATTTGGTATCCTCCAAAAAGGGGACAAAAAAACTTATTTTTCTTTTCTGAAATTTTGGGTGTCACCTTTTTTTTAAATTTAAAAATTTTTCCCACCTTTTTTTTTTTTTGGTTTGACCAAAAAAAATAAATAAATAAATTTGTTCCGGAAAAACCTAAAAACAATATTTACAAAAAAAAATATTCAGCAAAATTATAAATAAAATTAAAAACATACAAAAAAAACGAAATCACTGAAACACAACTAACCTAATCCAATCTGCAATGTCCTGTTGCCCCTACAGCCGTTGCTAAAAAAACCTTTACTGTCGGGAAATTGAATTTTGGGGGGGAAAAGAATTATAAAATTTGAAATGGGGGTTGTTTATTTCAAAAATTTTCCCGTTTGGGCCCCGCCCCTAACCAACAACCTAATCAAATATAGTATTAAAAAAACCCAAAATTTTGTTCGAAAGCGGCCCAGTGGTACGGGGCCATGCGAGCATAACCCGTTTTTGGGACTTTAGCCAGAACAGCTGGAAAATTCGAGCTGGGGGGACTTTAAACACATACGATGAAAAGCCCCCGGGTTTTGCCAAAAAAAAGGGGCGTTGGCCAGAAAGAGCTGGCCTTTCACACCGGGGCAAACTAAAAAATTTACCAAATCGAGCACAAAGGGTTAATTTTATAAGTTTTTAGCCTAACCCCCAATTGTATTTTTTTTTGGTTTTTTTTTTAACAGCTGTTAAATAAATAAATAAATCCATTAAAATAGCCCATAAGAATACCATGGGATTTTTTGGGGCCAGTTGGGAAGAATCCGGAGGGGGAAAGAGGAAAACCCTTTCTTATTTTGGGCCTCTAGGGGCCAAAAAAAACCTATGTACAAAATTTCAAGCAATTAGGACGTATTTTTTTGGGGGAAATAGTGAGAGTAGCAAATGGATATATATATATTATAAAATTTTATAAAATTTAAAAATTTTATAAATATAAAAAATATAAATATATATAATATAATATATATAAATAAACCCCATTTATAAAAATAAAAAGTTTTCACCCTTAAAAAAAAAATCTTACATTATGACTTTTTTCTATAGAAATCAGTTGAAAAGGTAACAAAATTTGGTTTATGTAATGACGGTTAAAAATAAATTGTCAAACCAAAAAAACTTGGAACTTTTTAATTTAATTTGTATCTATAAAATTTTTTGACAATTTACTAACTTTGCTTTTTCTTGAAATTATAAAAAAAAAATTTGAATTTTGTTGTTTTGGCATAAATTTTTTTGTTGAAAGGCCCCTCCCAAACCTTTCCCTTTTAAAAAGGGGCTTTTTTTTGGGAATAACCTTTTTAAAGTTTTTTTTCTGATTTGGTAGAAAAATTTAAACCAATTTCCTGTTTACAGAAGTTACTTACACTTTTAAAATTTTTTTTAAAAACGAAAGTAACTTTTGAAAAAAAAAACTAAAAAAAAGAACTTTCCCGATCACCACAAACAAGCCATCTATAAAAATTTTTCCAAAAAGAAAATGACAGTTCTTTTTAATATTCTTTTTATGGAATGGGGTTAACAAACTTAATTCAATCTAATGTCCCATTTTTTAGAATTTTTTTTTTTCAAACTAAATAGCTTGTGTTTGTGTGTGTGCTTTTTTTTAAATATTACTACAATAATTACTATAGCAATTTACAAAGACAAACAATTGATTTATCTACTCTAAAGTAGGTTAATCAGATAAAATATATTGCAAATATTATATTTAAGACAATGCATCTTTGAAACAAATTTAGTGGATCTCTGGAGAATTTGAAAAATTATGAATTTATTCTATATATAAAAAAAAATAAATACAAATACAAAAAAAAATTTTCTGGGATATATTTTTTCCCCGGCCTTTTTCCAGTATAGGCAGCTTACTCAAACTAAACAAAATATTAGACTGTAATTACAAAAAAATATGTTTTAAACCACCAGGCCCTTCAAAAACATAAAGTTTCTCCAGGGTGTCTGAAAATAATGAAAAACTAATTGGATAAAGCAATAAAAAAAAAATACTAAATAAACATTAAATTTTAAATGTAGTAAAAAATTTGTACAAATTTTTAAAAATTTAATATATAATTTAAAAATTCAATATATACATAAAATAATAAAACACAAGTTTGCAAGAGAGTATGTACAAAACATAAAAACCAATTTTGATGAAAAATTTTAAGAAAAAAAATTGGGGCCCCTAGAGAAAACAATTAATAAAAATAAAAAAATTAATTTTAAAAAATTTTTTAAAAAGACAAAATCCCCTTAAATAAAAAACCGGGCTTTCAATTTATTTAAAAAGTAATTAATGTTTTTAAAAAAGACTTTATATCTTTTGGAAAATTGGTTGAAAAAATTTAGGACCGTTACACAAAATATTGCTTGAAAAATTTTTTGGTTACCTTTTATTAATCAAAAAAACATTTTGGTAAGAAATTCCTTTTTCGTAAAATAGTTTTTACTGGAAACCCCATTTGCTACCCAACTTTCTAATAAAAAAATAATTTTTAGCACTTTATAAACAATATAAATAATAAATTTTGGGCATTATTTTCATTTTGGTAAAATAAATGAAAAGAACGAAACTTTTGTTACGATTAGCCCAAAATAAAACTATTTTGAGCTTTTCCCTCATTTTCCCTAGGGTACAAATTGTAGCTCATCCCCAGCAGTGAATCCCAAAACCCTGAAATCTAGAATGAAAACACCCAAGCATTTTTTTCATGAGTTTAAATCGGAAGAATTATTTAAATTATACCCCAATTTAATTTGAAAGAGTAAAACCCCCAAAATTTTTCTTTCCTTAAACAAAAGTCTGAAACGGGAAAAATACTGTCTAAAAATAAAAGTGTCACCAGAAATTTAAATAAATTTCTTTTTTTCCCTTTAAATGAAAAATTTAATTCAAGTACAAAAGCAACCCCACGGGAAAGGGGGGGTCAACACCACTTTTACAAATAAGGTGGGGCCCAAAACCCCTGTACGGAAAGACAGGGGAAGTAAGGGGGGTTTGAAATTTTTGACATTAGAAAGGAGGGGAGGAGTTTAAATTTTTAACAAATAGAGTAAAAAACCAAGTGGGTTTTGGACATGTGAAAAGAATGAGTGAGACAAGAATCCCTGTGAAAGTATTAAAGGATCAAGAAGTAAGGAGGCTGAAAGGAATACCACACAAGGGGTTGGGTAACAGATAAAAAAAAAGATAAATTTAAAAAAACTAAATACCCCAACGGAACAGCTTTTGGTTATATTATGTTAAAAAGCAAAAAAAAATTGTTGAAAAACAAAGGCCCGATGTAAAATTTTTGGGGTATTTTTATAAAACAAATAAAAATTTATAATTTTGTTTAAAAATAAAATGAGACCTTTTAAAATTAGTTTTTTGGGAACAAAAACTTCAATTAATTTTTGGGGGGTGGGAAGGGAAAATAATTTTGTAATTTATTCGTATTAAGGGTAGGGGAGAGGGCTTAAAACAATTGTTTTGAAAGGGAGGGTAAAGAGCGACAAAGGGGCAAATTTTGAAGGGGGAGGGAAAACCCTGCCCCCCGTTTTTTACGGGAGGGTTTGGGTTTTTATGGCCCAAAACCCAAAACCCTTCGTTTTTTTATTTTGTAACGAAATTTGGGAAAGGGCAACCAAGCTATTTGGGTTGGGAGAGGTGAGCTACTAAATTATTCCTTAATTTATTGTTTTATTCCCTTTTAATAATCATAATGGATAGATTACAGTATTTTATTTAATTACTTATCATACAGCGTGCTTCATCAGTCAAGAAGAATGTCACTAACCTAGCTGGTGTATTTGTGTGTCTAAACTCTTGTCTTAGCCGTCCCGCAAGTGACGCCCCCTTAAAGTCCAAACCCGGGGGGAAAGGGCCCTTCAGCGCCAGGACAAATTAAAGACAAAACAAAAACATAGCTGAAATGCGAAAAAGGGTGTGGCCAGCTGTACGACCTTCCCAGCACCCAAAAGGGGTTTAAAAAAAATTGAGTACAGTAAAATAAATTATAACCCTAACATCAGTGTTCTAAAAAATTTAATATTAGAAAAAAATTAAAATTTTTGTAATAGTGGAAAAAAAAACAAGTGTAAACTGAAAGCTTGGGTGCACAATTTGGTTAAAAACAATCAAACTCAATAATTTTGAAACCCTCCAAACTGATGGGGACAGCAAATTCTTTAAAAAGAGAGAGGTCGCGCGTTTAAAAATTTTTTTTAACCCAAAAAAGGCCTTGTAAATTTAAAATTTTATTTATTTCTTGGGCAAAGACATTTTTAGCATCAATGTATTTGAAATCGGGCTATAAGTGACACAATTTTTGGGGGTTTTTTCCCTGATGATTCATCGCAGGAGGGGTGGGGGGGGGCCGTTGAAGGTCAAAGGGGCTCCAAATCTTTTAGTGAAATTTTTTTAAAACGGGGACCGGATACGTTTTAGCTGAGTGTTAGAAATTTTCTAACGGCGCGACCATTTTTTATTTCTTTTTTTTTTATATTTTTGAAATTTTAAAAAATTGTAAATATAGTAAATTTTTTGTGATAAATTTTTTGTAAATGTTAAATGTTATCATTTCAATATATGTGTGTAAGAAATGGCTGTAAATAAAACGATAATTTTCTTTTGAGTTTGGAAATTTAAGGAAGGAACCCACGATAGGGACCAAAAATTTTTTGGGGGATTTTTTTTATCACCCCAAAAATGATACGTATGACAGCCCAAAACGGGGCATTAATTTAATTTTTAAAAAGTATTTTGATTTTTAATAAAAAAAATTGTCAAAGTAACGTTAAATTTTTCATACCCTTTGGGACTTTTTATATAAATTTTTTAATTAATGTAAAAAACTGTTATTTTTTTAGGGGGAAAAATAAATTTAAAATAAAAAGTAAATTTGAAATATAAAAAAACAAAATATTTAAAAAAAAAAAACTACAGTAAAAAGGGCCTAAATAAAGAACCAATGTTTAAATTTTTTTATAAAACGCGCCAAATACGTATGACTAACCCCGGCGGGGACCTCTCCCGGGTTTTAAAAATGTAAAAGTTAAATTTTTCAACAGTGTTAAGATAAAAACAATTAAATCACAAATGGTCATTGTATGGAATTTATATAAAAAAAACATACAAAAAACAATCATTGTTATATAACGATATTTGTTATAGAAGTAAAATGCAACAGTGTTTGCTTACAGTATAAAAATTTTAACCACGTTCACAAAAAAAAATTTCCAAATATAACCCGTTTTAAACTTTAAAACCCTTTTTTATAAAAATTTTCCATAATTTCCCTTTAAAAACCAAAAATAGTATTGGGAAACTTACTTGATCACATCAGAAAGGAAAGGCACTTCCATGCTTGGTGTCCTGATATTTTTGGATGCTAACATCAATATCTCTCGTAGACGAGGGGGTGCCTAAGTTTTCATTCATTTCTCCTCGGCCAGCAAAGTGAAAAGGGGTTTACGTCATCTTTAGTTGAGGGGTTTGCCCACACTTGTGCTGCCCCTTTTGACCGACTGGCTCACCGGGCGAACACACTGACATACTTGACTTGAGGCTGATCATATCTTTTATGTCACCTTTTTTTTTCCCCCCCAATGTTTCTGGGAAACAAATGACCTCTTCACAGTAGTGACATATGTGTATATAGAGGTAAAATAGAATATTTGGAACCTATTCCATTAATTCACTACCAAATACTTTTTCTTTACTTCACTAAAATAAATACTTTTTTTTCCCCTTACTTTCCCCTACCACTAAATTTTTTAATTTCAATAACGGGTTTTGGTTTTGGGGGCTATTTAAATTTATACAGACGGTAAATCCAATATTGACTTACTCCTGAAAGCGCTCTCCATGTGTTTGTTCTTTGGAAAGGTTTTAAAAGGGGAGCGAAAATCGGGTTTCTAGTGGATAAGGAATACCACAGTGGACAAAAAAAGAAATTTGGGAACAGTTTTTTAAAACCAAAAAGAAAATTTACAAGCTTTTGAATTAAAGGAAACAAAAAAAAAAGAAATAGGAATTAACAGAAAATCAATATTTAAAAAGGAAAGAAAATTGGGTGATGTAACTACGGGTAGCCTCAGGGCTCCATCCTGAAACCAATCCCTTTCTTATTGTTTGTTAATGACCTCCCCTCAAACCCTAACTTTAAAGGTTTAAATTTTATTTTTTTTGGGGATGATATTCCCGTTTCTATCTACCCAACCCAAACAAAGCTGAACTTGAGGGGAGAAAACATGTGTAAGCTAAATTTATTGTTGCAGAGATTCGAGAAAAAAATGTATCATTTCACATAATAGGCAATGCATCGAGGGAACTTTTTATTGAAAGAGAAGGAAGTTTTAGTTAGAGATCATACAAAATACTTAGGAGTTTTAACAATCTTAAGTTAAGATCATATGTAGTCAGTAGGCAAAAAATTAGGTTCCAGAATTTTTGCACTACAAATATTTTCAGCGTTTATTTATAGGGGTATTTTAAAATTTTTAAAAAATTTTTGCCCAGTAATTACAGTTTTTCTATTTCCTTTTTTTCATAAAATCTGTTAAAATATGGGGGCAAGGTTTAAACACATCATTTTCAATTTTAAAAATTTCCCAAAAAGAATACAACAAACTCTATTAAAAACAGATTATCAAGGAAAATAAAAATCTCACTTTTCAATGCATAATAATTTGCCAATTTTATTGTAAAATAAATCCATCCTTAAAATATGTTCAATCTCTGTGCAAAGACTAAATTGAAGCTTCCTGTTCACTTTAATTACTTTCTTTGAGAAATATTTAACTGTCCTAGGCTCTACAATGCACTGCCAGGGGTTTTAAAAAAGTAATGAAGTGAATTTTTAGGAAGTTTTTTTGGGGGGTCCAAAACTATTCTCTTGTGCCATGACTTTTTTTCCAAAATCAAAAATTACATGGAAAAAATTTTGTTTTAAATAAATTAAGGAAAGTTTTTTAAAAATTTTAAAATAAATTTTGTTATTTAAATTTATAGGGTTTTTAAAATTTTTTTAAAACCAAAATTTTTTAAACAAAAACTTTGCAACAGGGGAGAGATGCAATACCTATTTTTAAAAACTGGGAAGTCCCAAAACACCCGTCCCCCTTTCAGGGCCAAAAAGGGAAAACTAAACTTTTGTTTTCCTTTGGGGGAGAAACTAGAATTTAAAAACATCCGTCTTTTGACTCGTTTGTGCCAACCAAAACCAATAATTATTGTTCACCAATAATCTACCTTTCATTGTTTTTGTGTTGCACTTAATAGCCCACACATTCTTTTTTTCAAACCCCTTTGTTTCTAAATAAAAATTTAAATTTCTTTTATCTAAATTGTTCTTAATTTTAAATTTTTTTTTAAAACTTTTAAACATTTTTAAAATTCAGTCTTGTGTTACAATCGCCCCACAGTAAAATGTTTTAAATGTTGGTCAACTTTTAAAGGGTTCTGCTTTTTTCTGGACCTTATAAATAATAAAAATTTTTGTTTCATTTTGTTTAAAAAAAACCTTCCCAAAATTTTCCTATTTAGGGCCTGCCAACAAGATTTTTTGGGGCCTTTTTACTCCGGGATCTCTTCCACTTTCCAGCCACGCTAAAAATTCCAAACCTCACAAAACAGTTTATGGCCCACCACCTTTAAAACCAAAGGGCTGTGGTCTTAAACATTTTTTATTTCTAATCCATTTTTTTTAAAAGGTTTTTTTTTTATTTTTTTACAAATTCCCCATCTCACAGCTTTATTTTTTTTTTCTGCAACATTTTTTAAATTTTGGGGTTTTTTACCTGGTCCATCAAAATTTGAAAATTTTTTTATTTCCCCAAATTAATTGGGGTGTCATTATAAAATTTTTACCCTTTTTGAAACTGAAAAAAGTTTTTTTACACAACTCTGCTGGGAAAAAAAACCTATTACCTATGTTGTATTTTACACAATTATCTGTTCACATAAAGAAACTTTAAATAGAATCCCCACATTTTCCGTGAAAAACCCCCGTCAAAATTTCTATCCAAAATTTAAAAAGAAACCCCAAAGTTTTTGCCCCTAATTTTGATGTTGGGGATCCCATTTGGGTTTTTTTTTAAAAACAAAATTTTAATTTTTCCATTAATAAAAATTACAATAGGGATCCCCAATAAGTTACAAAAAAAAATTAAGTTTTTTTAATTCCCAAAATATCACAATTCAAAATACTCTTTAATGTAATTTGAAAGCTTTTTTTTTAACCACTTAAATATAGTATAAAATATATTTATTACAAGGAAGTGACCCTTTAAAAGAAATCGGAAAAGTTTTTTGTACAGCAAAAAAATTGTTGATACTTTAAAAATATTTTAAAAAACTTAAATTCCCTCCCAGTACTGGGTTTTTACAAGATTTTTCATTTGTCTTTTTAAATTTTTTGGGCAGAAATTTAATTTACAAACATTTAAAAATTTCTAATGTTTGCCTTAACATAGTTTTTTAAGTTACAGCAATAATACATACAATTTCAAGGGGAACCCTAATATTGGGAAAAAGTTTAAAAAAATTTTTCTGCTGAATTTTGGAAAAGCCCAATCCACCCTTTTTATTCTTTAAAGGGGCCTTTTTTTTGCCAAAAAATGGGCCCTTTTTTTTCTGAACTTTAAATTTCCCCAAAAGGCCCTATACCAAATTTTTAAAAGGGGTATGGGAAAAAACCAAAGTTACCAAAACAAAAACTTCCAGAATTCCCCACACACCTTTAAAAACCCCCAAAAGATAAGTAACTCCTTATGAGATAAGTTTTTTACACAGATGATTCACATGTTTGTCCCAACAGTTTGCTATCTAAATAGGGTACCAAGCAATTTTACAGGGTTGAAATAGGTCATTGTCTACATCTAATAAATTTGGGGGTTTTTTAAGTAAAAAATTTTTTGTTTTGTCTTAGAAAACAAATTTTTTTGACAGATCAATTTAAAAAAACCATGTTTTCCCTTGTTCAAATAGCTTTTTTAAATTTACATTTTTCATCCAAATATACAAAAACCCAAATTTCTAAAGGGTTTTATCATCTGCATAGAACAAGAAAAAAAGAAACATTATAAAATTAAAAACATTAAATAAAAAACCCCAAAAAAAGAAAGGGACCCAAAACTGAACTTGGGATAATCCCGGCCCTTACCCTTTTAAAAATTGGGGAATCTTTTTTTTTTGGGATAAAAAACCCTGTCTTCCCAACCCCGTAAGATAAATTTTCCCGTAAAATTTTAACTCTTGTTCGAATTCCATAATAATTTTTAGCTTTTAGACAACAAAACATAGAACAGTGGGCAAAAAGCTCTATTTTGTTTGAACATGCTTGATCCTACTACTAATTTATTTTCAAAACCATTAATTTAAAAAAGTCTACTATTGCTTCAACTGCATCAGTATTTTAATGGGTTAGGTCCCAAAGCCGAATTTTATAATAAAAAAGTTTAAAATTTTTTATTACAAAAATATTTTTTACAGTTATGCAAAAACAAAGGGGTTCAATTAATTTTTCTAAAATAGGGACAATTGTAAATTGGGGCGATAGTTTTTTTCTGGGTTTTTTTCATCTCCTTTTTTATGAATGGTGTAATTTTTGAAACTTTAAAAACAACATGGGGAAAAAAAAAATTGGAATTTAAAAACAAATTTATTAATTTTAAGTGGGGGCTACAATTACATCAAAAATATTTTTTTTAAAACATAATTTTGAAGACCGTACACAACTTCAAAACAGGAAAAAAAAACCTTCAAAATTTCAAAAAAGATTTAAAATATATTTCAAACAATCATTTTTTTAAAAATTTTTAAACCCACTTTTTGGAAAATGGGTGAGGAGAGTTTGGGCCAACAGACCCAGGGAAAAAAAGGTTTTTATTATTTGTATCTACTTTCCAAAATTCACAAAAAAAGCCCATTCAAAATTTCAAAGGGCTAATGGGAATTTTGTGGCCCCTGTTGGCGAAAAACAGATTAACCCCACTTTCGCAACTTTCCACGCACTTTACAGCGATTTTTTGAAGTTTTTAAATTAAATTTTGTTATTGGCTGCAGTTTTGCTCTTTTAATTTTCTTTGTTTTAAAAGCTTTTTAAAATGTCTATAAAATTTTCCTTTTTCCCCCGAACTTGGGAAAATTTTTCCATTTGTCATCAATAAGGCTAATGATTTTTTTCTCGTAATATTTTAAACCCTGAAGGGAAAAATTTTTCCCCTTTTTGATTGTCTTAGGGTTTTCCTTTTCACAGATATTTTTTTGGGCAATTTCAATTAACATAAAAAAAACTTTAAAAAATTTTCAAATAAATTAACAAAAAATATTTCCCTCACCCAAATTTTTTAAAAATACATTAGCCCATTAAAATTTCTTAAACCCTTCATTTTAATTATTTAGCTTTTCAGAGGAAATTAAACGTTTTGTTACAACTTTCTTTTTTTTCCTTTAACTGTAAAATATTTTTTTTAAAGTTCTTTTGGGATAATGGGAAAATTTTACCCATAAACCAGATGGGCCCGGGTTTTTAAAAATCTTTTTTAAATAAATTTTATCAAAAATTCTACTATTTAACATTTGGGGAAAAGATTTTTCCAAAACCGGCTAAATCTCTTGTTGGGGTAAAATTCGTTGGAAATAAATTAAAAGATCTCATAGTATGTAAGAAAAAATTGTACATCTAAAACCAAAGATCTCCCCCAATAAAAACATTAAAATCCCCTTTAAAATTTTTCACAAAATTTTGTAAGACTTAAAAACAAATATGACATTTAAAATTTTTTAATTTATCCAAGAAAAATTAAAAATTTTTAATTTTGGGGTTCTATAAACATCCCCAATATAAAAACATAAAACCCAAAATTTTTTAAAAGCTAGGTTTTTACAAATAAAATCAATGCAATAAAGGATAAAAACAAACAAAATTTAAACTCAAAAAACCTTTTTTTTACAAAATTTAGGACCCAAACCCTTTAGTAAAAAGGGGGTGTTTTTACAATAACTATACATTACAAAATTTTTCCCGGAAAATACAGAAAAATTTCATCTTCTTTAGCCAAAGTCAATTTTAAAAAAAGCAAAATCAGATGGTTTTTTTCCTTAAGATAATTTCTAATGCACTAAGCTTTTTACGTTAAAAGGGTCTAAAAATTCAGGTAGACAACACATATCTTAGATAGTTTTGATACCTAACTGTTTTAAAAATTGAACTTTAAATAACACTATTTAAAACCCAAAAACTAAAAAACCATTAGTACTATTTTCAATATTTAAAAATTACTTGTTTTTCCCTTTAAAAAATAACTTTTTTTACAAGCTTTTGATTAAAAGGGGTAAAAGAAATGGTTTTTCATTTCCCTTCGAAGACTGGAAAGGGGGGGTACTGGGTGGATGAGGAAGTCGGCCT
Organism: Stictocephala bisonia; assembly: GCA_035578905.1. Taxonomy (NCBI): domain Eukaryota; kingdom Metazoa; phylum Arthropoda; class Insecta; order Hemiptera; family Membracidae; genus Stictocephala; species Stictocephala bisonia. The sequence continues at coordinate 140,337 of JAQJVL010001782.1, forward strand.
GTGGGCCCAAATCAGAAAAAAAATAAAGTTGGCGCCACAATCCTTGAAAAAATTTTCAAACCCCATCACAAAGGGAACACAGTCTTTTCTCTCCTTAAAGCAGTAAATTTTAGTCCCCACTTTCTTTTGGGGTGGTGGGGACCGACCGGGGCTGGGATAAAAACACCCTGGAATTCCCCTTTGGACCAGATGACTTTCCGAGCTTTCCCCCGACTCACCTCTCTGCAAATCTTTTCACAAGCCATCGCTTAGCCCCGTTTTTTATGGCGGGGCCCTTTCCCGGGGGGGGTAGATGCTCTCAGCATGACTTGCCTCGCTAAATGACACATTTGGATAAATTTTTTACTCAGTTCTGCAAGGCCCTAAATTTTTTTTTTTGAAAACCCCCTTTTTTTAAAACCCAAAACCAACTTGCAAGGTTTTTATCGTTTCGGAAAAACAAAAATATAAAGAACTTTATTATTGCGTACTTTACCAATACCCCTTTGATAACAATTTTAAAACTTTTTTGGGGTTCCCTTTGCAGCCCAAAGTCATTTGAACCCCAAAAATACAAAAAGAAAAAACCCCCCTTTTGTTTTTAATTTTTACACCAAATTTTTTTTTAATTTTGTACAATTTTCAGGGGGCCTACCTCAATTGGGCTAACCTAACCCAAATTTTTATAATCTTTTTTGGGTTTATTTTTTATGCCACACCGGTTTTTTTTCCCCTCCCGGGCCCAAACTAACAAATTTTTTTTTCTTTTTATTTTTTAAAGAGTGTTTCAAAAGATGTTCTCCCCTTTTTATAGTTCCCCAAGTTTTAAAAGCTAATTTTTTTGATTTTTATTTAAAAAAGGGGTGTGTTTAATCTGCGCATTATTTTTCTTTTCCCGTTTCTAAGGGGTGTTTCCTTGTCCTTAAAGGGGTTTAAAAAAAATTACTGTTTTAAGTTCAAACTTTAAAAAGGGGAAACTTTTTTTCTTGATTGTTTACCCCAAAAGTGATACCATCTTGAACTCAGTATTATTGTACATTAATTTTAAATTTTTTTCTTCTTTTTTTTCTCAAGAACTATTTTTTTAAGTTACTAAAAATTTTTTTTCTAGCTTTGCTAAAAACTTTATTGAGAAATTTTTTTTAATGACCTCTGATTGTCTATTTTTTCAGCCAATAATTGGGTTATTTTTATGATTTAAAACGGGTTTTCCTCATCATTACCCCCTTTTATTGATAGAGCAAACTACACTTACAGTGTCCTTTGGGGGATTAAATTAACTTCGTTCCCTTTAAAAATTTTTCAAACCAACCCTTTTTTTTTTTATCAAATAAAAAATATATTAAGCTGTAAATAGTCCAAATCTGTTTCATTTAAGATGATACCAAATTTTTTGACTTCTCCTTTACATAGAACAGCACACAATGTTTTCCCTATGTCCTTTAAGCACAAAAACATTACAAAATCAAAAAAATTTAATTTAAAACTGAAATAGATATAATCAACTAAAACACCAAAATTTACCTGTCACTGGTTTCCCCCCAGTCCAAGGGGTCTAACTCCCTCTGAGGATTTCCACATTTACAGTAAAAGGGGGAAAAAGTCGGTCATCTTTAAATATTTTAGATAGTACCTTGACGCGGTTGTCACCAAAAATGTAGATTTCCCCAGTTAGAAAATTCGGCCCCTTAACCCCAAGTTTTAAGATATGAGATATGATTTTGTTTTGGGACCAACTCCTAAAATCATTTTCAATACTTTCAGGGGCCATTAAAAAATTGTCAAGAAAAATTGGAAGTTGACCACCATAACATTTAAAAATCTTCATTAACACTTCACTTTCTAAAAAACAAATTATATACCTAAGGGGTTTGGGTGAAAAAAAATAAAATTTTACTAATTTAACTAATCAATCCTTCAAGCTTTATTCTTACTGATGGATAAATAATTTAATGTTAAAACGTATATTTGGTTGTCCCGAAGATGGGAACCCTTTTTTTCCGAAAGGCCTTACAAAAAATTTAAAATTTATTTACTGGGGTATTTGTTAATCTTATAACATTAAATTAAAAAACCAAAACAAGTTTTAATAAAAATATAAATGAACTATACTTTGTAAAGATAGGGTGTAATTAAAAAATAATAAAGCCCAAAAAGGGGTCGTAGCAAAACAATTTTTGTTTTGAGAGCAAGCCCCAAAAGGGGCCCAAAGCCCAACTGGCGTTTTCCGCACTGAAAAATTAACCCTTTTTCCACTCAAGAGGGCCCTTTAAGAAATGTCCCCTTTGGTTCGCAAAGGCCACTATGATTTGGGCCCAAACCATTTTTGTGACAGCTTGAAAAATTTTAAATTTCTGTAAAAAGGGCCCTTCCGACACAAGACCACTGTGATGGCCAGCGGGGAAAATTTGGCAAACCCTCGCACGGCCACTGTCAGTGGGGCCCCGATTTAGGGTTTTGGCGTTTAGTATAACCCTTTTTTAATAAATCCTCGGGAAATTTTGGGGGAACCCCGTTGTTTTAAAATTTTTTAAATAAGCGTCGTTTCCCACTATTTTCAAACCCGCTTTATGTTCCATATATCAAATTTATTAATTTTTTTTTACGTTTTAAAAAGTTTTTCTCGCCTTGATTACTAATTTAAATACATAATAATTTTTTATTTGTTATTTTTTTATTAAAAAATTTTTTTTTATTTTTATATGTTACTTTTATTAATTTCTTTGGTTTTTTAATTTTCACGGATAGATCTGCATTTGGGCCCGTAAAGAGAAAATTATGCAAGTTGGCCTGCCCCTAACCCCACATTTAAATTTAAAATTTTTTAGAAAAAACAAATCCTGTTAATTCAAGTGTAAAAAAAGGGGCCCCACCACCCCCAATTTTTTGTAAAATTGGTGGGCCAAACAATTTAAACAATTGTTTTAAAAAAAAATTAAAAAAAAAAATAAACCACTCGGGACCTCCCGTGCTCGTTAGCGCTACGTGGGGTTTGTTTAGCAAGGATCACGGGCAAATAATAAAATTCCCCTATGTTTTTCAAAAAAGTATTTTTATTTATATATTTTTGTGTTTAGTTTTCCCGTTTCTTAAATTTTATTTTTTAGTGAATAAGGAGGGAAATGGAAAGAAAAAAAATTTATCAAAAGGGATCCGAGAAAAAAACTCACGAATATTCTTTCATTTCTCTTTAAACGGGTTTTATTTTGGGGACAACGTAATTTAAAAGTTAATTTGTTAAAAAAAAAGTGTGTAAAAATTTCCATGGAGTTTTAAATTTCCATTTGCTAAAACCAAGTCAACAAAACAATTCCACCCAGGGGACAACTGGCAGGGGCATGGGTTATGCAAAAAGTGCCCAAAACGGGGGCCGTACAACATTGGAGTAAAATTCGAACGGCAACAATTTACAAGGTTTGTCCGGGAGGGGGACAGGCCACTGCCAGTGCCCTTTTAAAATACAAAGGGTTTTAAAATTTTTTCTTTAAAGATTGGCTCAGATGCTTCCAGTGTAAACCACATTAATGGCACATAAAAGACAAAGTACAAAAAATTTCCCTTTACGTAGGGGTGGGAAATACTAACAAGTGGCGCAGCCGTTTCCCCCCTTTATAGATTTCCGGAAAGACACTCTATTATAATTTATCTTTAAAATTTATTACAATGATGGGGGGGCTACAAAACGTAGTTTTTGGGAAAACGTCCCGAAGGGTTTCTACAATGTAAATATTTTTCTTTAATGCAGTTGAAAGCATTAAAAGGTTGTTTTAAAAATGTTCATACCCGCTGTTTACGCCTACAAAAGAGGATCAGGTTAAAACCACTTATGGATGGGCCCGAAAATTGGGAAAGGGGAAATTTTTGGAAAATTTCGTAAACAAGAACCCCCCAAAACATGATAAAAAAATTCCCCAAAAAGCAAAACGAGCTTTAAAAATTAGCCAATGGAACACATAAAAAATCGTAGTGAATCACATAAAACAAATAACTTACTACTGCATCAGATATTCATTCATTATGGTGTCAAGTTTTTCTGAAATGGAGTGAAAATGTGCGTCTGGCTGTAGATGGGATACCAATGGGTCTGGACATTTTCTCGCCTTCTTTTCATAGCTGCAAACAACATTTTAATATAACATACAACTTGACAATAATTTTAATATTTCCCCTTTAAAGTTTTTAAAAACCCAAAATAAAAAAAGCCAACAATATTACTAGCAATTAAATTATTGCTTTACATAATTTTATATAAAAAAAGCCACTAAACAAACTTAGGAGTTCAAAAAGTTCAAGAATTAAAAACCCATTTAATTTTTTTTAGAAAAAATCACTAAATTTTTCCCTCTGTTTTTTTTTAAAGGTTTTAATTTTTTAATAAATTTTAAATTTTTTAAAAAGGGAAAAAATAAAAAAAAAATCCAAACCTTAACTGAAAAAACCCAAAATTTTTTCACAAATACAAAAAAATGAACACAGGTTTCATGGGCCACAATCCAGAAAAGAAAATTTAGAAACACGTTTAGGGGAAAAAATAATATATACAAATGCTTACTGAGAACACCTGAATTGTGACATGAATGTCAAAACTGTCATATTTATGTGATGAAAAACATAATGTTACAAGCAATGTTTAAATTTATTGGAAACAAAAAATCCCCATTGATCACTTAGCTAACAATCAAAAGAAAGGCCGTTTCTATGATAGATAAGCAGGGGAAGGGGTTTTTAGTTTTGCACTCCCAAAAAAAAACACTGTATCTAAGGAAAGAAAAACAATTCATATTCTCAGAATAAAAAAATACACAATAAACTCGCCAAATTAGCCTTGGTCAGCTGACAAAAATAAGACTATACCAAGAATAAAATAAATCCAGATTACACTTAAAATTAGATAATAAGCATCAGTGAGAGATCAATGTCGCTCACCCCCGCCTGCAAACGGTTTAAATTTTGTTAATAACAACAGTGAAAGATCAATGTCCCCTCACCACCTGCAGCGGTTAACTGACTTTTGTTAATAAGCATCAGTTTAGAGAACAATTTTCCCCTCACCAGCCTGCACGGGTTTTAAATTTTTTTAATAAGCAAACAGTGAGAGATCAATGTCGCTCACCAGCCTGCAGCGGTTAACTGACTTTTGTTAATAAGCATCAGTGAGAGATCAATGTCGCTCACCAGCCTGCACGGGTTAAAAATGACCCTTTTGGGTTTAAAAAGCATCATGAGAGATCAACGCCCCTCACCACCTGCCCGCGGTTTTTCTGAAATTTTTGCTATAACCTTTATTTTAAATCACTCACAAACAATTAAAATTTAAATTTCTTTTTATTTAAATAAAATTTCAATCTTGGGTTAAAAAACAACGAAAAAATGAGTAGTTCCCATATTTAAAAAAAAAAAAAGAAAATTTAAAAAGGGTTTTTTCGAACCCCTGCCCTTTTTAATGACAAAAACTCGAGCTTTCACAAAGGCTACTCTGCTTTATATTATCCACAATTTTTCCCGTAAAAATAAAATTAAAATTTCCAGAAATCTTTCTATTTGGATATTGTTTTTAGTATTACTTTTAAAACATGTTTTTTAATTTTTGCCAAAATTTTTACCACT
>JAQJVL010001783.1:0-2500 GCA_035578905.1 Stictocephala bisonia
AGGGAAGATACAATCTTTCATTTTTATGTCTTCAATAAGATACACTGATACAGTAGAATACTATACAATAGAATGAGATACAATAGAAATGAGCCAAATCATGTTAACCCATCTACATGTTGTGCATAAACATTCGAAGAATATACAAAACTGACAAATAACTAAGCACGTTTTATTTTTTTGTATTTATTTATTGTAAAAGCAGTGTTAGTTATTTTAGTGAATTTATATGTTATTTTATACTGAAGAGTAATGTTGTTCAGGAAATTCTTAAACACATTGTTTCTATAAGGCACTGTTAACTGTAAAGATCCATCGAATGAAACAAATCATTGTTATCATTTTTTCATGTTTGCATATAGGCTATATTTTTTACAAACTAAAAAGGTCTGTATAAATAACTATACAGTATACACTTGATATATGATTGTTCGTTGCACTTTATAATAACTTTCAATATTTGTATCCACTCTCCATTCATCAGTTATTTTAGAGGCTGTGTAATTCCTAAATAATTCATATTTATTAAAATGTACACTATTTAGACTTGGTCATAAGTATGTAGTCAAGAAGTTGACGAAATATACTTTAAAAGAATAATTAGGAGAAAAAACAAATATATACAATGGTGTTAAGAGAGTTTTTTTTATTTATGTCCGTATTAATAAATTTTAATTTATCACTGTGTACAGTAAGAAAATAAATGTTCGTAATAATTTGTTTTATTGTAACTTAAGACCTTCTTCTTCAACCCCTTTTTAGGGTGATATTGATGACAGATATACTTGAATTATCCGTTGATAATAGTAATCACATTTGTGGGAGTAATTTAGAGGGTAAGAAGTGTACAGCAACTTATTTTTTTTATATATATTGAACACATGAATTCTCCAAATATGATAAATTAAATGCTTGAAACATGCAATGAAATGATGTTAAGAAGTAAGTATAAAGCGTGAAAACTCTGTTATGTTTATTTTACCTTTGTGGTGATTATACCCTTGTGTGGTTCTGAGAGCAACAGGAAATTATCAACTCTGTCCACCGACTCCTGTAAACGCCGGCGGGTATTCCTTTGTACGTTGACGTTGAGGAAATTCTACAGTAGTCTGCGTTAAAAGGTTCACCCCCTGGCTGTTTGCTCTGAATAAAAAATTGTGAAATAGAATTATATGGTATATTTGTTATCTGTTGTGTAGTAGTATACATATAATGTTATCTTACAGTACAAAATAATCTAGAACAAAGATTATAATATACAGTGTTGTTAAATATTTGTATATGTATCGGTAGATGAGTGGGTCAATACCACCCTTAATGTTTATGTGTGGGTGGGCCAGTACTACCGTACATGGTGGGTGTGTGCGTGCGTGGGCCAATACCATCTTAACATGTATGGGTGAATTTATCAATTTACTTACAGAATTCCATTTATAAAAAGCATAAGATTCTTATAAATAATAAGATATTAGTAATCAATAGCCATTAACACTTCGGCAAAATAGGTCTAACCACGGTTTATATAAATTGGTCCACGATTGATTCGGTTCGTTAAAACTATGTAAGGGTGAGGTAGTTAATAGCCTAGTTGTTTTTAGTTTCCCACATCAATTACCTTTTAACATGATGGTCTGCCCCGTAGCTGGGTACCCCACTAAGTGTTAGTGCCACAGTGGTTCGTCATAGCCATCAATGACCAAAACAGTTTGCAGTGCTAGACCAACTATTGAAAGGACTTCTATGTTAATAAAACTGTGGATCTTTTCCGTTAATTCACTACCACTACTTTTTTTTAGTTTCCGTTAATTCATTACAGCTTGATAAATATACAAAAATGGATGCAGAATCCACTCAAATATATTTGAACAAAACCTCTTGATAATATTGGAACAGGTACTAAGTTCAAAGTAATTCTTTTAAATGGAATCGTAATAAGCAAGTTTAAATGTTTTGGATAGATAATATATATACAATTTATGCCTAGCTTTAGGTATAATACCACAAGTATGTTTTTCAAAATAACGATGTCAAATCTGTAACAAATCATCATAGACTCATAAATTTGGTTAATGGCAAATATCAAAGGGCCTGGTAGCAATCAGCTTCTTCCAGTTTCCAGCTAACGATACACAAGATGATTGGTATGACCTTCGTGGTAAACATTAGAATGCCCCCCACCGTCAGTGGGCTACCCATAATAGCATTACCTAAGATACTGGCCACGACCTTGGATGTAGACTTTAAATAGCCTCACCCACAATGGGCTACACATAATTGCACTGTCCAATACACTTACAACGGCCTTTGATGTAGCTATTATGTAGCCTCGCCCACAGTGGACTATATATAATATCGATACAAGGGTTTAATACAAATAAGGTTCCAGCTGAGGATAACCAGGAACACTGACCATAACTTTGGTGGTAGACTATTAGATAGCTTCACTCACAGTGGGCTACCAAAAATGACACTGATTGAGACACTGACCCCGACCTTGGGG